>JASGAT010328747.1:0-12055 GCA_030220025.1 Chelon auratus | reverse complement strand
GGGAGATCATTTACTTTGTCATGGTCATCTTGGTATATTGGTGATCGTTGAAGGTGAGTGTTAGGCAGCTTTTGCAGAGGTGTTTGTGATCAGATTTGCGTAATAAAAGACGACATGAACTGAAAGAATGGAGTGCAAAGAAACCATCACATCACAGCCCTTCAGGAAAAAAACAAAGTTTTAAGAAATTTAAAGTTTGGGTCCACAGTTATCGTCACCATGTTATACCACCATGTAGTTAAAGGGGAAATACTGTTGTTTACATCCTGGACCTTATTTCTGGCATTAAATACGATCTTTTACTCACCCATATAGATTTTGTGTAATTTGTAGTCCTTCCTGAGATATTTAGATCTGCATATATCCATATAGTGGGAGTGACTGGGGCACCGAAACGCAGCCTCTAAATAACGCATTATCTGCCACAAAACTCGTTAATTTCACCAATATTTAGTTAAGATAAGCTAGTGCTATTCCCTGTTGAGTCCGAAGTTACCTGTTATCATCATCCGGGGTGTGTAGATTGACCTACAGACCCCAGATGATGTCTTCTGACCTGGATGATGTCAACTCAAGGTGCCACGCACACCTGTAATTTGCTACTGCTATGGTTCGTCCACAACCTCAGAATCGGAAAAAATATGTTTCAGCCAAAAAACTAGCAGCAGCAAATTACAGGCAGATAATGCATTATTTAGAGACTGCGTTTTGGTGCCCCAGTCACTCCCACTGTATGGCTATATGCAGATCTAAACATCTCCCAAACGACTACAAATTACACAAAAGTTATATGGGTGAGTAAATGATCGCTTTTTATGCCAGAAATAAGGGCCAGGTTGTAAAAAACAGTAGTTCCCCTTTAAATTTGTGTCTTGCAGAAGAGTTTGTACCGCTATTACCGTGTGTGTCGGAGAGAACAGCGTGTCTAAGTGATAGCTGCGGAAGGAATTAATATGAACACTCAAGTACTGCGTTTCCACTCCGTATAGAACTGTCTTGTCATGAGGCCACTTTTCTAACCTATGGATTACTGCCAGCATGTCAGCTGGAGAAATTCCTCAGAGCTATTCCTTAGATATTACTAAATGGAGCTCCGACAGCTGGGGAAAACCACAAAAGTATTGTAAAACATTTCTGACATACACTGTTTAACTTTGGAAAATCAATAGAGGTAATTTAGCAGAAGGCTTTTCTTGTTTATCAGAAATAGTCGAACTGAACCAGGCTTGATTTTTTTATTTATTTGTTTTTTTTTCTGTCTTTTCTTTTGGAAGAATATTATCCCGTAAAAGCTTTGACCTTTCTCCTCAGTACTCGCCAGCATCTGCGTCCAAATATATAACTTTAGTCTGGCAGGTGCATTGGGTAGTTGTTTTACATTCTGAGTGCAAACTGCGTAGCAATCAACAACTCCAGCAATTGTATGGGACTTTCTACAAACCATTAAGCTGCATATAATTTATAGCTGCTGGATAATGTGGTGCCTTTAAAAACCTGACTCAGGTGTCTTTTCAAACGGGTTCACAATGTAATGAGTTGGTGTACATCAGTGACATCCAAAAGAAGCAGTAGATCCTGTGTTCCACAGCAGGTCATTCTGGAGTGATACTGTCATCATGTTACATTAGTATACTATACATGAGTATTAACTACTGCATTTAAAATGTATGTAATGTATGTTAAAATCAGTTAATTATGTTCATATATATACACTGATCAGCCACTGACAGGACTTAGACATGTTACATAGACATGTACCACCCACCTAGACCAGACCAAGCAACCCCACCCCATAGCAATGGCACTCCTTGATGGCAGCAGCCATCCCCAGCAGGATGCAGCCTGACACAGGCACACACACAAAAACGCTTTAGGAACAACTCAAAAGAGTCTCCCAAATGGAACAAGCCTTATCCACAGAGACACATCCCCTCACAGGACACCCTCAGGAGGCCCATGTCCATTCTTTGACTCATCAGAATTGTTTTTGGAGGCACAATATTAGGCAGGTGGTCATGATGTTATGCCTGATCGGTGTACATGTCAGTAGATTATGATACATAATATGTTTTAGGTTCTTACCGACATGCTATAAGAGTGAAACAGCATCAACATTACATACAATAGTTAATCCAACAAAGATAACAATTTGAGTTTTATGGGTTATTTTTGTAATAAGTCTGCATGTGTGTTTTGTGTCTGTTCCATCATTAAACTCAAAAATCTTCTTTCCGTTGCATACTATACTAAATATGCATCAATCCATCTTCTTAGAATCATGTATGTTTTGATGTTTAGATTTTACTTTCATTAGACTTGGCGGTAGCTTCTAAAGCAGCTGACTACTTACTGTACATACAGTACAAACTGCCTATTGATTCAATGTTGATACAGTTCATTACTGAGAATAATTAATGTGAAACTATTAATGTAACATCTGCCCCCATCATTTATTTGGAAATCACTTCCAGCGGCTCATCAGAGCGGTTTCATTGCAATTACCTTAAGCGACTTCAATCATCTCGAAACAAGGGCAGACGGTATGAATGTGTGAACGCTGGCTTGACCTCAGTGTACTGCTCCATGTCCACGCATCACGGTCAATTACTCGGGATCATACCTTATTTTCTTTCTCTTTTCCACACAGCACTGTCCTCATTGGAGCTATTGCCTTCGGATTTCACAGCAGACACACGACACCGCTGAGTGTATAATACTCGCCAGCCCAAATGTGGGCAATGGGAATTCTGCAGCTGTGTTTGAATAGCATTGGCCCTTCTAAATCAAATAGTCTGGGAAAAATAAAAACTAAATAAATAAAACTCAGGATTCAAATGTTCTAAAGTATTTTAAGAAACCAAAACCCCCAGCAACAATAGTACCTTATTTGCTGTGAAGCTCGTCACAGCCGAGCGGTCAGGCTTGCATTGTGATTGTGTTTCAGAGGAGTCTAAAAGCAATTTGTACAGTTTAATCACATTTTGAGGACAACAAGAAAGGTCACCTAACTTCACCTCTTAACTGCTAACTCAAGCAGCCAGACAAAAGTAACAAAAGCTGCAGGTAGTATCAGCAATGTTCGCCTGGTAATAGGAAAAAAACAGACCTGGGTTTGTCAGCCAGGCTGTCCTAACTAGTGTGCACTTTGGACAGAATTGTGGGGACGATTGCAATACCAAGAATGCATTTTATCACCCAGTGTAAATGCAAATACCAGTGGATGGTATCCAGATATAGATGTGGAAATGGAGAAAACTCGCAGTTTGCAAAGCACTGGTACACTCTATCCCATGTATTGTCTGAGAGAGAAGCTGAGGCTTAAGCTCCACACTACTCAAAATAGAGGATGATGTAAAACTGAGCGGGTCAGCGTTGAGTTTGACCCACATATCTTGATTCCTGTCTTTGTATTTCTCTACTGGGCAATGTAGAAAGAACTGGGCTTTGCAGAATAAAGGGTTTCATGATTCACTTCAGCAGTAGTTCACTGTGAAGGCAAACAGGAATGTCGTTACAAGAACACTGTCTGGAGTAAACCTTTTACGTCCGTCCAGCCTTTGCAGGGTGCCCGTGCTTTTCCTAAGCTTCACTGCATATCTAGACACATCATTAGGGTCCAATTTCACCCCTAGCATCGCGACTGTGGTTTGTTAAACACCTAGAGATTACGTTGCAATGCCAGCGAACCGGGGAAAATGCTTCCCAAAGCCCTGGAAACACAACAAATGAAACTAGCATGAGGCTTTTATGACAACGTGCTATGCCATGAAGTCACTGAAAGGGAAAATGCTAGCTCAGGTGATACCCTGAAAGCAATTAACAGGCTGAAGACGATGTACAATAAGCAATCCAGGATGTTTGAACTGATATGAGAACCTCCACAAACAGAATAACACAACTGTGTGAAGCAGAAGTGAAGGTGCTCACCTCCCTAATCAATGACCTAGAAACTAATAGATGCATATCCAACCTGAGGCTGCTAAACCTTCCAGAGGACGCAGAGGGAAATGATGCATGTGCTTTCATGGATAGTGGGCTCCCCGAGGCAGCGTCGGTTGCCGAGAGGTGCCACCAACAAACAAGGCAACAGCCGTCAAGACAAAATGAGGGTCCAGAGTGCTCAGGTAAAGTCTTCTCTTAAAACCACATAGCACTGTTCTGCCCTGATTTGTCGGCTGAGGCAAAACAACGCTACAAAGCAGAAACTTGAAGCTACAGTTATTTTCTGCGTAATCACCTCTCCAGCTCACCAATCGGGTCACACACAGAGACACACCTACACGAAAATACCACAAAGGCATAGCGCTTTGCTGAAATGTTGGACAAAGGGACTCAACCAGGAGCAGAAGACTGATCTGTGCATCGGAGATGACGCAAAACAAGAACAGAGATGTGTTAGTTTTCAACAACAGAGCTGTCATTTTGATATTCCTAACAAACGCTTCTTGAAATATTTGCAATAGATAGGTTTGGCTGCAGCCCAGAGTTTACCCCTGCTTTCTACTCTAACAGATGCAATTCCTAACTAGCTGTTAAAGTAAATGACAAAAGCAATCTTGACACAATGTGTTGTGTATGTCTAGTTCTACTGAATCCTCTCTACATTGGCTAAATGCCTTGAGGGAAGATATCCAAGCGGGGGTCTCTTTGGAAGAGAGGGTTACCATTTGCTCAGATTTCCACAGCGAATGCAAGGTTGAGGTTATTCCAGTTTTGTTGGCTAATGTGCCCAATATGTCTCATACTGCACAAACTTAACCTTGACATATGTATTAAATGTGTACAAGAGAGAGGAACATCCTTCATAGTATATGGTAATGCAACCAGACTGCACAATATGACTTGCAGTACACATGTTTGACATTAATATTCCTCCGCACACTCAGTTCATTACATTAGGCATATATGAACAACATGATCCAATAAAAACAATAAGAAAGCCCTTATTTATTTACTTGCTACATACAAATCGTCTCATAGGTTCGGGTTATGGAGAAACTTAAATGGGCCTCATTTAGGTCAGTGGATCTTCTTGCCTCGAGAAAAACTCTTGAGTACTGAAGGATAAAAAGGAGGCCTTCAAACCCACTGGGACCCGTTCATTATTTTTATGGTAAAAAAATAAATAAAAATAAGAAAAAAGTATGTCCAATGCACAAAAGGGTCTGTGGAAATGGGGAACGTTAAGATGATGTGAGGTTACAAAAGAGTACAAAAAAGAGTTGGTTTTTTGTTTGTTTGTTTTTGTAATATTACTTTTATTTTATGTTACTTTGCTCTTGTGAGTAGTTTGATTGGTACATTTTATCTGGTTTGGCCACACTAATGTTTTCTAACTTAGTCCTTTCAATACAGATGGCCCGATCGGTACCGGGTGATCGATATCAAGGCCAGTCTGGGCGTTTGTAAAATGACCGGATCGGATCTGTATCGGGCTTCAGCCTTGCCCGATCTTTTGTATTTATTTATTTTAAGATAGTTCTTTCTTGATCCCGCATCCCTTTAGCATCGAAACGTCTTCATCCTCTTCTGTTTTTGTAGCAGTTAGTGGCAAGCTGCCAAAAAGAAAACAAAAACGACAACTTCGTCTACTTCTTCCGTTTTGGAGGCGGTTAGCTAGCGCCGGAGCCGCCAAAGACCACAAAGGTGGTAGCAGAGGACCGTCACTCAATGCAAAGTACATTGAACGTTACGTTTGAAAAAGTTTCCTAAAAACAACGCCAAAGCGAAAAATATTACAGAGAGGGTTACAGAGTTCATGGTGTTGGATGACCAGCCCATCTCTGGAGTAGAGAACACAGCTTTTGAAGCTAAGGTATGAGCTACCCACTCCTCGCTGCATAGCGCTACTCTAGACAGTACTATTCAAGTTGCATTATGCATATGCGATCTAAAAGAATACAAATCGGATCAGAAAAGCCTGTGTCAAGCTTCAGGAGAGGACTTGGTAATTGAACGTTGGTAGATTTTAGATTGGGACTTAAAATACTGAATATTAAAAGATCGATATCGGACCGGGACATCTCTTCCTTCTTCTTCTTATTCTTATCCATATCCTTCTTGCTGTTAATTTTTACCAACATGTCCTGATGTGATTCACCTTTTGTCGTTTTTTTTTTTTTATTGTGTGGGAGGATGATAACCTGATCTAAATAATAAGCTCTTAAGTCTGACAGGATCTAATTAATTCCTCTGTGTAGGCTTCTTTATAACCTTTGCCGTTCCCATTGTTACTGTCTTGGCAGTCAGACTGAAGCCCTAATAGTTGGCTAGAAGCGCAGTGAGCCATAAGCAAGGTATAGACTATAATGATCATTTGATGAAAATGAGGTAGAAAATATGAAGGTAGAGGGTTAAAGACAGGATAAAAAAAAAAGTACACTTTTCCCCCCAGACATGAAACGCAGAAAGGTTACACTGATTAAGTGTTTAATAAAGAAAAAAAAGTATTATTCTTAGCTTTCACACACCAGTGAAATGTCTATATTAAGATTGTAGTTGTGTGTCCTATTGCTGTAACCCATGAACATGAACAGCATGTGGCTGTCAGGGATTTTAATCATGAATCTCCAAATAGAGAGACCTTTAAGAGTGACTCTTCAAGAAGAAAAACAAAAAGTCTTTACATGGACTGTAATAAAAAAGGGGAATGAAAGGATGTTTTTTTTTTTGTTTTTTTTAGTTCTGCTAGCTGTCAGTGGCTGCTACTGTTGCAGACATTTTGTCCTCGTACATCTGAATATAACCCAATCAACATCAAGCTGTTCCTTGGAGTACGTGGTTTAGGCAGGGGGCACAGCAGTAACTTCATTAATTGAAATAATCTGATGTGCCGTCGTTATCTTACATAACCAACCTAAAGGCTGTCCTGCATAGCAAATAGCCGAGCTGCTGCACAGATTCACAGTTTCTACTGTGAAATTGTTTGGGGGTGAGGGGGAAGGGGCTACCGAGTCCACCACCACCACCACCACCATCAGGGCCGCCGCTGCGTTTTTACGTTTAGCCAAAATGATTTCATGTTATTTTTCTGGCATATCAAGTGGATGAAGTGGAGCCCGGTGTCGTGAGATGGGAAACGAGTAACATGCCAAGTCATGTTTGGTTTTACCGCTGCGCATTGTGTCATTTCAAGCCGTGTAGTCTTGATGAAACGGAGCCGCCTACCCCTAACTTGTTACGGTGTTGAATCTTGAATGTTTCGTGTACCCTTGTTTGGTTTCTATTGTTTCCTGAGTTATTTTGTAATCACTTTTCTTATGGAATCAAAGTTTTACTTCCTTTCTGTCTGCCCCCGCCTCTGTGATTCCACTCACCTGTCAGTCGTCTGCTATGTTACCCCTGTTTGGCTTCCCCTGTCAAGTTGTCCTTGTCTTCTGTGATGTTACCCTGTTTGTCCCACGTTCGTCCGTCTTTGTGTTCCTTTGTTCTTGCCTTGGTTTTTGTCCTTATTTGTTATTTTGGGTTTGTGTGTTTGGATTATCCAGGCATCCCTGCAGCGCATTTAGTTCTTGTTTTGTAAGTTTTCATTAAATTAGCTTTGTTTCTGACTCCCGCCTCCCCTTTGTGTCCTTTGTGTCCTACTGCTACAGAACTGCAGCACTTAAATGTCCAGATACTGTATTTTGAGTATTGTCAATACAGTAGGCATGGAACTTAAGTATAAATAAGAAATGATAGTGGGCCTTAAAAAAAATCAGTTTAATTTATACATACTGATCAGGCATAACATTATGACCACTAACAGGAGAAGTAAATAACATGTACCACCCACCTAGACCAGACCAGGCACCCCCACCCCAGTGTCAGTGTTTCCTGAACCATGGATTGAATTCAAATAATAACATAAAAAAATAAAAAAAATCTGTCGTTGGACCTCTCTGTATATCACCAATTTAAGTCCCAGAGCTAAACCCCTGCTTATCCTAATAGTTGAATCTTCAATCTAATGGTTATTGTGAGCGTTAACACTTCTTCAGGAGAGAATTGTCCCTGAAACTGTAATTGCTTTTGTCAGTCAAGCTCACAACAACTGGACTCTATAGTCTTGTAACCTACCTGATGTTATCCTCTACGCTTTTCACCATCCCCACAGGGTAGCCTCTAAACATATACCCTGTGAGTGTTTTTCAGAGGTTCTTTCAGGCTATTTCTCTCGGAGCCTGTGTCTCCTATACTGATGGTTAACCTTTTCCTCCCGCAAAACCAAAAATATGATAAAAAAAAAAAAAGACAGCAGATGTTCCCTCAGAACCACTTAGAGGTCGTTTGCGACGTCACCAAGACGAAAGGATCTGAGAGGTGCACGGAGGCGGATGCTGATTCTGTTGAGTACAGCAGAAATGGGACAGGGAAAGGTGGGCAAACTCGACGGCCGCACAAAGTGGCAAATGGCTTAAGTTAACGCGCCTGACAAGCACAGGTGGCTAACCTTCAACTCGATAAAACAAAGAGAGCAGAGGGGTTCCAAGTAAATATAAAACCAGCTTGTGGAAGGTGAGGAGGGGCCACTACTGTCCAGACCCCTAACAAAAACCCCAGCAGAGGAAAACAATGGCTCTACAAGGCACACATGCCTCTGTGTTTGTGTGCACAGGAGAAACACTTCCATTAGGACTATTTTTGACCCATTAAACGACCAACGGAGCCACGGCGATGTCTGGGTTTATTCCAAATCAGTTTATTAAGCTGATAAATGGGAAGATGGGAATCTGAATTGGTGAGACCGGTGATACAAAATCTGAGCATAATTTGCTGGGAAATATTCTTTTCAAATTGTAATTGACAGGTGTGGAAGTGGAGCAAATCATTCTCTGTATGAAAAAGAATCCCACTCTGGCCACACAATTATGGGTGGCTCCTGAAGTGATTTACTGTTGTCTGGTGGCTCCCGACCGGTTACCTCGCAGCGTAATTAGTTTAAGTTCAATATTCAATCTAATTCTAGAATATCTTGTTTTCTCTGGCAGCACAGATCCTGTCTACACATCTCGGCTTGTCTGAAGGCTTGCCGAACAGCGAGGGAACTGCGCTGATGTGATTTTTGGTTGAAGACACAATTTTACCCCGTTCGAAATTAGATTTAGCCCTAGGTTGAGCCGGCCTAAAAAGGTCATGCTGACGTTTACATGTGAATCATAAATCTTCAGCCCGAGTGCAGGTAATTTCTTTTCGGCCTATTGCCCCGTCTTGTCCTTAAAGCCGGGCCGGTGTGCGTCTGTCAGCAGGTACATAGATCAGACTGCATCCCGCTGTGCACCTTACATTAACTGCCAATATCTAATTATCGCCTGTCAGCATTTGACTTAGATGGCAGATGGAAGTGTGGGAAGCTTGCAGAACTAGCAGGTGAGAGAAAATAAGAGGGTGTTAGACATTAACGTGCGCCATTGTTTACAGATGTTACCGCTGTTAGCCGTGTTGCAGTTGCCAGTTTTGTCATACTGCGAGTTTTCCAAGTTGAAATAAGTTGTAATGCAAAACGTTAAAACTGCAGTAGCACCTTGGGCCTTCCCCCGTAACCGTACTATATACTATATAAAGTCATAACCAAAGTAGCAGCAATCTAAAAAAGAATTACAGTTAGTATGTGTGGCATCAACCCGAGCGCCATTCTGTCAGCGGGATCACATCAGTGCTCGTCGACATACAGGCACAGGGAGCCGCTACAGCTTCCTAATATTGTGTAGGTCTCCCTTGTGCCTCCAGAACTGTTGTGACTCATCAGAGAATGGACATGGGCCTTCTGAGGGTGTCCGTTTGGGTCCTATGGGTTGAAGGGGGTTGCCTCTGTGGATCAGGCTTGTTCCAGTGCCTCCCACAGATTCTTACCAGTTGGGGATCTAGGAAATTTGGAGGCCAGGTCAACACCTTGTGCTGTTTTTCATGTTTTTTTTTTTTTACTTGATTCTAAACCGTTTTTATGTGTGTGCCTGTGTCAGGCTGCATCCTGCTGGGGATGGCTGCTGCCATCAAGGAGTGTCATTGCCATGGGGTGGGGTGATGTCTAAGTAACATCCACATGAATGCCATGCCCAAAGGTTTCCCGGCAGAACACTGTATTGTCACAAGATGGTCGATTTTATTCACTTCGCCTGTCAGCGGTCATAATGTTATGTCTGATCGGTGTATGCCAGAGCTTGAACTACCAACCCTCTTGTTCTAGGTTAGTAAACAAAGAGAAATTACACATACACTATGAACACCAGTCTAGAATTCCTCTTAAAAACATCAGTACCCACTCATCAGGCAGAAGTTATTGCTGACGCTGCTTCCAAAATTTGGATCAATGTCTTTTTAGTTTTGTGTAAGTGTACTACACTATATGGACATATATATATATATATATGAATGAGTTTGTTGTTGGGTTTTTTTGTGTTTTTATTTTAGCGTGTAGCTTAGAATGTTTTTTCAAGCCTATCAAAGAAAAAAAAAAACGGAGCTGAAAGTGCTGCAATTAGCAGTTTCCATCTGTTCCATCACTTGAGGAAACAGCCCTTCTGCACATGTTTAAAGAGGTGAGAATGAATCAAACAAACATCTTTGTCTTGATACAAATGTTCGGGGAAAACTAAGCAAGCTCCGCTCTTAACCTAGCTTTTCATCCGAGAAATAGGCCGATCCGCCCCTCACTTAATGGGCCTCCAGACTTTTGGAAAGACAAAATAAAATTAAGCACTGAACTTCAATATCATTATTCTATCATTATTATTTGTTCTTTTCAGGAGAAAAACCAATGTGTACGCCTCTAATAGCATACTCACCGGGAGGGGATAATTATGACACATGGCCCACTTATCTCAGACAGCTCCGTGTTAAACATTTAAAATGAAACTGTAGGATATTTCTGGCGCAGCAGCTGAATGGCACTCTCTTCAATCTTGGAAAAATATTGCGGCGCGGCTCGTGCGGAATGAGCCCAATCGCAATATCTGGGCCTCATTGCATGAATATTGAGGCTGTAGGCATTTAACCTTCTACTGGCTGTCCAGTGTCCCTTACCTGGCCTTGAGAATAATGAGAACCATGAAAAGCAGACTGTTGACAGTGACCCCTTTGACTCTGCACTAAATTTATAGCTGTCAAGTGGCACTCTTGGCTTCTTGTGGGGGTCAACGCTATCGTGGTCATAAAGGTTTAATTACAGGGCTGGGAACTGGCAAGTGCACAGTGATGTATTGTCATGTATGGGTTATGGTGTAGTTCAGCTTCAAATAGATGCAAGAGCAGATGGAGTGCATTCTGTGTACTTTACATGCAGAGTATCCATGTATTAAATTTAATAACTAATAATCCAAGCTAGAGTGCAGTACATGGCAGCTTTAATGATGTCTTTAGCAAAGTGGAATAACTCACCAACATTACAGTTACCGTGTTTTAATAAGCACGTTCCTGTTTTTGCCTTTTAGGGGGTACAGTGCTTATCTTATCTGCTTGCTATTGGCTAGTTTATCACAATCTGGCATGAATGTCGCTAAAATAAAATAAAAAATAAAAGAGAGACATAGATAAAGAAGAAAAACAAAATGGCCTGTTACGGTGCTGCTCAGCTCTTCAGTTTCACCTCACGGGTTGCACAGAAAACTGGCAATTTCCCATAGCTATGTTTGCTAATTTGACTGTCGAAAATATGTTGCTGGCTTGCAGGTCATGCTGAACATCTCACGAAAATGCACTTTTTCAAGTGGTTTGCCCTGAAAGTACCACTGGATTGCTGGAATTTATTATTATTATTATTTTAAAGCATTTCCAAGTTTCTGCGGGTCAAAGCACTTGCCTGCAATTCTGGGCCCCTCGATTGATTCCCTCCTAATATATTTACGTGCATATGTATGCATTTGTTTTGCATATCTCATTATCATTTACTGAGATGTGTCTGAGAATAAGCAGCGACGTCTTCTAAAAGTGCGAGCATCTCGGATGAGGTTGGATAAGTGCAAAATATTGAGCAAGCCCTTAGCAAAAAGAAGTTTATTCAAGTGTACTACAAGTATACTTATTTTATACTAAAATTGAGGTAGTATACTTGAAGTTCATTTTATTAAGTATGCTTGAG
>JASGAT010328734.1:0-10269 GCA_030220025.1 Chelon auratus | reverse complement strand
GAGAGAGAGAGAAATGTAAGGATAACAGAATGAAAAGGAGATGAAGGGAGGGGAGAGAGAGATGTGGGGCGCTGAGCTGTGAGCAGAGCTGGAATGCCATTGTTAGAGCTCACTGCTCTGTGTTGCAGAGAAGGACAGCTGCTCCTGAGGCCTGCTTGCTCATGTGAGAAAGGCAACCCAGGTCTACGTGAATTTTCCCCCCCATCTCCTCGCAGACGGACAGACAGACTGACGGACAGACAGACAGACAGACAGACAGGTGGTTCCTGAGCTCAGCCACTAGCAGTCAAGGGAAGGAATTAAAAGGAATTTGGGGAGCGGCATTTTAAAGCTTCCTTTTTCCTCCTCGCGCTCTCAAAGAAAAAGAGCCGAGCTATATTTGTCAAGATGCTGGTCATTGTTGAAAAGCACGGCGGAGTGGGAGTGGGAAGCTCTGGTGTTAGTGAGTCAGTCCTGATAATTGTCCTCATCCCAGGTCAGACTGAGAGAGCAGATGTTGACTGAGCTATTAACAGTTGGCAGTATGAAAACTAACGGATTGTCCCAGTTGAGTGTCTGCGGACGGTGAACATAATCAGCAGTAAGCAGTGTTTTCTTTTTATCTTTATGCTCTTATCCACATAAGTGTTGATGATGTGTCACTGGCTCAGTCCTTATTTTAGGTTAACATGTGAAATCTACAGTTCAAATACAGTTGTCACATTCCACCGATCTCAGGTTTACTTTCATTATATAATCACTATACCAGAGTTTTATATAAGTGTCCTGGGATTTACATTATTTGTTCTGGAGGAGGTTTTCTGCACATTCTTCTGCAGAAAAGTTTCCTTTGGCATTTGTGCTCGGTATCGACCAAATCTCAGCCGGTCAACAGGAGGCTCTCTTGATTTCGAGCTTTCTTGAGTGTTTATGAAGTAACAGAGCATCCACGTGCGTATGTACATCACAAGATATAATCAGGCAGCATGTTGTTTGCTAGTTTTACAATTTACGTTTATTATTATCTTATTCTTTCACACACTGAATGAATTGCCTTTGCATGACTTCTGTAATATACCATGCCAGACTTTGTCCACCACTCCTTGGATTTTTTTTCCTTGCCATCGTCGCCTCGGCGCTTTCTTGCTCCAGGGATTTCAGGCTCTAGCTACTACAAAAGGTATACTCGTAAAAGTTTGATTGTTATTGACGCTATAAAAAGAAAATGAACGGAATACATTGCAGTTTAAAGGTTGTTAGAGCACGGTTTACAAGTAGTGGTTAGTGACAACAAGAGTGTCCCTGACGAGGAGAAACAAAAATGGTTTAACAGCTTCTGATTTTATGCAGCCGAAATGAACAGACCACCCACACAGACCGATCAGATCAATGGCTGAAATGTGAGAGGTGTATGGAAGAGCAGGTGCAGCGTTAAGCGGCAGTTTGAGCACCTAAAAGCAGTGCGTCTGTGTCGGAGTTCATTAAATCCGTTATGTACTTGTTTACAATATGACAGATGTACAAGATATCATTGGTACGCTGAGTTAATCCGTGCTTGACCCAGTGATACAGTTTCACCAACTCTGCCATCTGAACAGAGAGCCAGGCGGGAGGTGTCCACTCATCTGGAATTAAATAATGAAACCGAGACTGTGTACGGTAAAATATTGCCAGGCCTGAAACAGAAGTTGTGTTTTCTGTTAACAGCATATTTATATAGACTTATACTGTAATACAGTACTGTAAGCACAGCAGGGTTGTCTCGGCTGAGACTTGTGCCCTGCGGTGTTGATCACATGGATTCATTTTTTCTCCACTGCATTAACTTGATCTGGATTTTCACTTATTAACTCAAACAGTGTTTTTCTAAGAAGCGAGAACTACTGACACAGTTGGATATGGGAGCGTACGACATGCCAGTGAATCCAGGACTCACATGAGGCTTTATAATGGTGACAGCATTATGACTCATGCCTTCCTTTGCACAAGAGAATACGCCCTCCTCACCCTGTTTGAATGTTTCCTCAAGGCTTTCATGACCTTCCTCCTGTTTGTTTCACCCTGTGCGTGCAGGTTAAGTGGTCCCAGTGCCTGATGTGAATGTCTGTCATTATGGCGAAGCGTGAGACCGGCAGCACCAGCCCTGTGGTGAGGCAGATTGACAAGCAGTTCCTCGTCTGCAGCATCTGTTTGGACCATTATCACAACCCCAAGGTTCTGCCGTGCCTGCACACCTTCTGTGAGAAGTAAGTTCTTAATCAGTCGGTTCTTTTTTTTCTTCTGTGTGCGGCCTTTCATATCAGGTGGAGCTGATAAACCAAAATTAATATGATGATAAAAAGATGAACAATGGAGAGGAAAAAAACAATACAACACAATTTTAGGTTGAGATATACTAGGATTTGGTGCACTGAATGTTTTAAACACGTTCTCATTAGGTGTAATGGTTTAAAATCGCCAAATTCACCACTTAATACTGCAATCCCTTCATCATTGTGCCTTCTACCTGATTTAAAGACTCTTGAGTTTGGCCACAAGAAAAACAAACACCCTTTTTTATGGCACAGCATTGTTGGCAGCAAGTACTGATTTCCACTTTTGCGCCGCTTGTACAGTTTTTAACTTGAGCCCGTCCAAAAGAGATGTTTTGCATTTCTATGTGTGTGGGGTAATTTATTGCAGCCTTATCCATCTACTTCCATCCATCTACTGTTACATTTTTTCCTCTTGCAGATGTCTACAGAACTACATCCCTCCACAGTCTCTGACGCTGTCCTGTCCAGTATGCAGACAGACCTCCATCTTGCCCGAGAAGGGCGTGGCGGCCCTGCAGAACAACTTCTTCATCACAAACCTAATGGAGGTGTTGCAGCGAGACCCAGAGTGCAGCCGACCGGAGGCGTGCAATGTTCTCGAGTCGGCCAATGCAGCTACAACCTGTCAGTCTCTGTCTTGCCCCAACCACGAGGGCAAGGTAAGCCAAAACAAAAAGACGAGGTGTATTCTAAACTCTAGAGACTGTCCACAGATTTGTGAAGTTTCTGTCCACTGCTGTCAGATCTTTGAATTTATGAGCAACGTCACTCTGATAAATATGATTTGCATTTGTCTGCTCCACTGCACCATCTGCAGGTGATGGAGTTTTACTGCGAGTCATGTGAGACAGCCATGTGTCTGGAGTGTACAGAGGGAGAACACAGGGAACATGTGACAGTTCCTCTGAGAGATGTGCTGGAACAGCACAAGTCAGCTCTCAAAAATCAGCTGGATGCTGTGCGCAACAGGTATAATTTTCACTGCTTCCATCCGTATCAATTAATTAATTGTTTTTGGAAGGTCTTCGGAGTGTCGGAAGTTTAATGAATGATTGTTTAAAAGTTTTGCCCTGTGTTGGTCTTTCTTCTGGCAGACTGCCTCAGCTGACGGGTGCCATTGAGCTTGTGAATGAGATCTCCAAGCAGCTCACAGAGAGGAAGAATGAGGCAGTGACTGAAATCAGTAATACGTTTGATGAGCTGGAGAAGGCCTTACACCAACGCAAGACTGCTCTTATTACTGAAGTGGAAAACATCTGCAGCACCAAGCAGAAGGTCGGCAGTCTTTCTGAGTTTTTGTCTTGATGGAAGAGAAGCAATTTCCATTTTTTCCATGCACTACTTACTGTCTCCTCCTGTCTCTTTCTTTAGGTGCTTCAAGCCCAGCTGACAACTTTACTTCAGGGCAAAGAGAACATTCAAAGCAGCTGCAACTTCACAGAGCACGCCCTGAGCCATGGCAGCGCCACTGAGGTCCTGCTGGTCCAGAAACAAATGGGGGAACGGGTCAGTGCTCTGGCGCGACACACTTTCCCCGAACATCCCCACGAAAATGGACATCTGGAATGCCAGGTAGAGACGGATGGACTGAGGCGCTCCATCCAGAATCTGGGCGTCCTGATCACGACAGGGGCTGTAGGCCACACTAGTGTTGCCACTGGCGAAGGCCTGCGACACGCACTGGTCGGCCAGCACACCACCATCACAGTCACGACTAAAGACAAGGACGGAGAACTGGTGAAAACTGGCAATGCGGCTCTCAGGGCGGAGATCGTCTCTGCAGACGGAGCGTGCAGTGAAGCTGAGGTGGTGGACAACAAGAACGGCACCTATGAGGTTGGATATACCATCCGCTCGGAGGGAGAGTTCACCTTCTCTCTGCTGCTGTACGAGCAGCCCGTGAGGGGGAGTCCGTATCGTTTGCGCGCCGTCAAGCCGTCGGACGTGCTGCAGTCACCAGACGACGTGAAAAGAAGAGTCAAGTCTCCAAGTGGAGGAGGAGGTCATGTACGACAGAAGGCTGTTCGCAGGCCCTCCAGCATGTACAGCACCACCAAGAAGAAGGAAAACCCGATAGAGGATGAGCTGATCTATAGAGTCGGTGGGTGAATAAATGCTGTTAAAGATATTAAGTGCTGACTGAGCTGCGTTGCGTCTTATCTCTGAATAGTTTGAATACCTGATGGTGCAAAAGTTTTAGTTTTTGGGACACTTTGCTCTGTCAAACTGCTAAGAAAGTAAACGCTAATCTTATTACACCAAACATAACTGGTATGCATGTTATTTCAAAAACACATGTAGTGCAAAAAAAGTACACTAATGTCTTCTTTACATGACAGGAACAAGAGGGCGAGATAAAGGAGAATTCACCAACCTTCAAGGCATCTCAACCTCCAGTAATGGGCGGATTGTGGTGGCAGACAGCAACAACCAGTGCATACAGGTCATTGTCTATTATTCTCTGCAAAGAGCTCTGAAGAAAAGTTATTTCATGGTTTAGATTTTTGGAGTAAGTGAATTTTCTTTTTCTTTTTTTTCTGTAGATATTCTCTAATGACGGCCAGTTTAAGATGAGATTTGGGGTAAGGGGTCGTTCACCGGGGCAGCTGCAGCGCCCCACAGGGGTCACAGTAGACATGAACGGTGACATAATTGTAGCCGACTACGACAATAGATGGATTAGCATCTTCTCCTCAGATGGAAAGTTCAAGGTGAGTACAAATAAAAAAAATAATAATAATAATTTACACAAAATTAAAAGGATAAACAGACTCACTTACTGTACCTCTGGCTATGACAGAGTAAAATTGGTGCTGGGAGACTGATGGGACCTAAAGGTGTAGCTGTGGATAAGAATGGACATATCATCACAGTTGACAATAAGGCCTGCTGCGTCTTCATCTTCCAATCAAATGGGAAGTTGGTGACGAAGTTCGGAGCCAGAGGAACGTCCGACAGACACTTCGCAGGTATCGTTACAAGTAAACTACAGTACGATTATTTAATTAATGACATTTATTTCAGGAAGAGACTTGAGAAGCTTTATGTGTATCAGAGCTTGTGGTTGGGCCAGATTTACAGATTTTACTTTCTTTTCAGGAGGTTGGATTTGTACAAATTTGTAATTCATTTTGATATCAGCACGCTTTATTTTAGAGTTTAAATACTGTATGCATGTACAGCTGCTTGTTTGATACTCATTTTATTGTTGCACTTGTTAAAAAGAGCTGTAAACATGCAACCTATCACCACAGGATAAGACTGTACAACTGTATAGAGGCGCAAATTCATGATGCACTGTAAATCAGGAAAAGATGTGATTCTCTCGGATATTGTGGCGACACTAATGTTCTTTTATCACTGTAATCCCTCATTGATGGAGCTTCAGTTGTGCAGCAGTGTTTAAGTCAGAACCCGTTTCTTTTCTCACCTGGACCTTTTCTTTCCTTTTAGAGAAAAGTGGTGCAAACATTGCACTGGAAACAAAGCTTAGTAAATCTGGCCCTGTTTTCAGTAAGTAATTAATTCACTGTGAGTGTGAACTAAAAAAAAAAGACGACAACTCTTTACTCTTTTTACATGTTAATACATCAGCTCTGTCATGTCTAACGTTCTGTGTTGTCCCGCGTCCACTGTCGAGAGTCTTTCTCTGTGTGATCACTTTGTGTGTTGTTTTGCAAAAATCCAAAAATAGTTTGCAGCTTCCTCCTCGTACTGCGTGTTGTAAATCAACTGGCGACTCATCTTTGTTCTTCCCTCTCTTGTTTCTTCGGCTGTTTCTTTTTTCTTTCTTTCTTTTTTTTTTTTTAGGTCCTCACTTTGTGGCTGTGAATAATAAAAATGAGATTGTGGTAACAGACTTCCACAATCATTCAGTTAAGGTATGGCTTGTATGTAATGTGCACACTATTTATAGTTGTAATTGTAATTTATAGTTGGTTTCACTTGGGAAAGCTGCAGCACAGCCTTCCACTTCCACTCAGTCACTTCCAAAATGGTGTTGCTGGTCTTTTTTCAGGGTAAAAATAAACTAACCCTAACCCTTTCATTTTCATTGAAATATGAATAAGCAGAGTTAAGTAAACATCACAAAGCAATAAACTATGCGGTTCCTGATTGTCTGTGTTATTTAAAATCATTTTAGTAGTATACTTTGTGTCCTGTTGTGGTTTATATATTTTTATTTTATTATGCCGTCATTCACCTATTGTCTGTCGTGTTTATCCTGGCAAACAGGTGTACAATGCAGATGGGGAGTTCCTGTTTAAATTTGGCTCCCATGGCGAGGGGAACGGCCAGTTCAACGCTCCGACAGGTGTGGCTGTGGATGCCAATGGAAATATCATTGTTGCCGACTGGGGCAACAGCCGGATCCAGGTTGGGTTGATTAAAAATAAATAAATAAATTGATTTCACTGAATGCAAAGCAGAGTAATTTTCTCAGTGTATCAATCACTCACTCAACGTGTCCTCCTTTGCTGTGTGACCAGGTGTTCGACAGCTCAGGGTCCTTCCTCTCATACATCAACACATCGGCCGACCCGCTTTACGGCCCCCAGGGTTTGGCCCTCACATCCGATGGTCACGTGGCGGTGGCAGACTCTGGGAACCACTGCTTCAAGGTGTACCGCTACCTGCAGTAGAGACCCGAGGCGGCCATCCTCACCACCGCAAGCACTGACGACACAACAAATGTATTCCACAGGGTGCAATGATCAATCCACATCAGCTGTTTTCCCATATATAATTAAGTGTCACCTCTTATGATGTGTATTGACGGCGGATTTCGGAGACGAGTGATGTAGCATTATTGGGACGAGAAATACATAAAGCTATGGACTGGTTTTAGAGAAAGTGCAAAAACCTTTTTTTTTGTGTGTTGTCCGCTGTGGATGGTGTTATTAAACAACACTTAATTTGAGACCAGACTGGAGAGATAGATTGAAGTATTTAATCAGCCATAACTTGTCCAGATGCATGAAGTTTCTTTTTATCTCAAAGCCTAGGCAACAACACAGTGTCCCCATCCCTTGCTTTTCTCATGAGCTAGTTAACGCTTACAGTGAAATGAACAGTGCTACGCTTCTCCAGCAATGAAATGTAAAATTTCTCACTTACTGGCATCTCGCATAAGAATGTCACCACCATCTGTGCATTGATTTGCTGTATGTACTGTATATATACATAAATGTATATTGTGTATATTAGATCACGCCACATGTATGTGCTATGATTTTGAAAACACACAGCCTTTTGGCTATCCAGAGCGCAGCAGTCAAGGATCCCAGGATTTTAACCGTGTGTGTAAGGCAGCTCTTATGCTTTTGACACATACCCAGCACATGCTTAAAAACAAGAAGAGTGTCATATTTATTGCTAACGTTAGCAGCACAATAACCAGTTTTGTTAATATTATGTTATTTTAAAGTGGTAAGAAAACATGTAAAATGCTAATTTATTTTATTTTATACAAGCTCAGCATTTACAGATTATTTTTCTAAATTTGTGCTTTTTTGTTTTGTTTTCCCACTTTCTCTTTAAAGCAGAATTCAGTATCCGTCCACATCTGGGAAAAAAAAAAAAAGTGTGATCAGTGTTTGTGCACTTGGGCAGCTCTTTTTCCAAAGCCACAACCCCATCTTTGTTTTCAACAAAAAAAAAAATAAAATAAAGTTTTCTAGGTTAATTTTTTTTTCCAAATCAATGTCAGACTTAAGATTTGAATTCAAACAAAGTTTTGCCTTTAACTTTAGTATAAAAGCTTTATTCTTTGAAGTGCTACCGCCTAGACCGGAAACAAAACCCATAACTCAGGAAATCCATCCGAATTTGGTCACAGCATCAGTGCAAAAATATTTTTTTATTTGACTGTATCTTAGGAACAGCAGTTGGACGGTCACACTGGGAGCTTTGTGAGAAAACTGTTGATTTGTGCAAAAGTAGAGGCTGGATCCGAAATTACTGGGATGGAGTATGAATTCTGTTTTGCAATGTTTGTTATTTTTTTTATTAGCTTTCACACAAGAATCCATTGAACCCATATGTTACTGTAAATGACCATGTATTACATTGGCTAGCAAACACATTCACATTTAAGAATTCTCTTACAGTTACAGTTGTGCACTATCTATCTGGTAGGTCTGAGTTTCTGCCTGCAGTACATAAAGCCATGACTCCACTGGGACAGACTCCTGTACTAGTAGAGATGTTGCTGCTCTTGCTCCCCCTCGTGTTCATTTTATGTAATGGCATAAGGAAACACCATGCCACAGCAGGTGCTGCAAAGACACGCTCCTGGTCAGACTTAAGTACCCACAACACTGTGCTTAACAACCCGATTTCTTAACTACAGGATATGAGTCAAAATTTTACCAGTTAAGTCGACCAGGAAGCTTCCCCTTTTCATGCACCTGATCTGCTGTTTGATTTGTTGCCAAACGGGAGCACGGACCTCTTCGAAGAGTCAGACGCTCACCTTTTAGAGATGTGTCTAAAGCATTTTACCCTACTCAAGTTTTGTTTTCTCTATGAATATGCACTGGTAATAAAAGCACATGGTTTACTGAGTTGTTGTATACATATTTAAATACCATTTAAAGGAGAACTACTGTTTTTTACAACCTGGACTTTATTTCTGGCACAAAATACGGTTGTTTACTCACCCATATAACTGTTGTGCCCGCTCAGGAGATATTTAGATCTGCGTATATCCATATAGTGGACGTGACTGGGGCACCGAGACGCAGCCTCTAAATAACGCATTATCTGCCGCAAAACTCGTTAATTTCACCAATATTTTGTTATGATACGCTAGTGCTATTCCCCGTTGAGTCCAGAGTTACCTGTTATCATCATCCGGGGTCTGTAGATCAATCTACAGACTAGAGTAGGAATAGGATGATGTCTTCTGACCTGGATGATGTCATCTCTGAGCGCTATATGGATATACGTAGGTATAATTATCTCCTGAACGAATGACACAAAAGTTATATGGGTGAGCAAACGTTCGTATTTTATGCTAGAAATAAGGTCCAGGTTGTACAAACAGTAATTTCCCTTTAAGCTTGAATGTTTTTGCTCCAAAGGGAATTTCATCTAAATTAGGACAATAAACTGAATCATTAGTTGGTCATGATAGGGAAATGTTGACACTAACTTCCTGAAATGAATAATGTAATCAACTTAGCAGTAGTTTTAGTCTCCTGCAATTTCCAAAAAAAAAAAAAAACGCTTAAAATACACAGTTTTCTTGAAAAATTATTTATTTGCAGACCATGTTGTGCTTCTGGTCTGTGTTACAAATACTTACAGCACATACAGTATGCATTTTTTATTTAATTTTATTTTTTAACAATAACCATTCCCAAAACATCCAAATGGTATATTTATATGTAATACATATGTATATACATACATACATGAATGTGCATAAAAAGCCCAGAATGCACTTAAAGCATCAGAGAGTGTAATAAAATAACCACAGTACATTGATGCAGGGTCAAAAGTAGATTAGCAAGCAAATTGTGCACTGAAAAAAAAAACAAAAAAACAAAATATACTTCGGGTAAACATTTACTGAAAGTGTTGAAAGAATGAAAGTATCACAGGTTGCATAGAAGTGTTTTCAATTTTAAAATAACATTGCAAATAAACCAGACATTAATAAGGTAGGGATTATGACATACGTGTTTATAGGATAGGATACAAAGTAAGAGGTAATCAGATTTTGTGGCAATCCGGTGCCTGGATTTGAGAAAACAAACAAACAAACAAACAAACAAAAAAATGGTTTATATCTCCTGTATATTAATATCACAATAACACACGTCATACATTGAGTATTTGAGAACGAAATGTTCAAATCAAAACTACAAAAACAAGACGGATATAGGATTTGCGTCAAAATAACCATGAATTAAAACAAATAAATAAATACATTTAAAATAAATTGGAAAGAATTTTCTTAAAAAAAAAA
>JASGAT010328719.1:0-18591 GCA_030220025.1 Chelon auratus | reverse complement strand
TTTATACTACTTGTGTTGTTTTGTTTTTTTTTAGTTTTTTTTTTTTAGATATATTTAGATTTAGATATTTTTGAGCTACAGAACAATGTTTTTGTCATGCGGTCATTTCTATGAATTTTATCTTGGGTTGTGAATCAAATCTTGTCTGTACTACTAATAAAGTTTCACTTCACTATCGTATAGCTCAACACAAGACAGCCAGTTCACGATCGTAGACCGCAAAAAAAGTGGACGCCACGACAGCTCCTCAAAAGTGATGCCAAAGCAAGTAGAGCTCCCCCTGGTGACTGACTGCAGTATAGGTCATAAGCTCCACCTCCTCCATGGCAGTGGACGGGACTCGGACCAAAACACGAAAGTACACAAGTAACCTTGAGGATTTGAGGATATTTGCAGTTTTATCGCTAAGTTAAACTTTTGTTTTGTGAGATTGGATGTGATTTCATGTAATTAACTCAGTAGCTAAAACAAAATGCTACCGTAAGCTCTGTCAGCAATCGGTAGTTAGCATTTGCACTTTACACTTTCAGATAGTGCTGCACAGACTTGGGCTCCAAACTCACAACATGCCGTTACCCAAATTTTAGCCTTAGCCCAGAAATGTAACGATGCGTTGCATTAACACAGGCCGCAAGAGCTGTGATTGGTCCACTTAATATAGTAGAGTGTTTCTGCTTTACTATTTCTGGCTGCTTCTCCATGTCTGCAATTTTCAAATTGATTGTATTGGATCAATAAAGATGGAACACATCGAGGAAAGGTTAATTGGGGAGGTTCGGAGATACAAACATTTGTATAGTGAAATTTCAGTGAAAGTTTCAGTCACCATTGTTGAAAGTGAAGCAGGAAGTGGAAACAAAAATTAAATCAACTGACAAAAAAGACAAAGCGCCAACTAGCGTTTGGGTGGAGCTTTTACAGGGCAAGCTAGGCTGACGAGCGCACAAGGTTTAACCTGAACACCATCCCATACCAAGCACAGCCTCACCTCCATTTGGTCAAATATGACTGGGCCTGATCTCCAAAGAATCTCACAATTCTCTTGTTGTGCATGCTATTCACTAATAATGTCTTAATTCACAAAAGTAACTACAGCTATCAGTTGAATATAGTGGGATGGAATGTTGTGGAACAGAGACATAACTTTTTGTACAATGAGAAATGTATTTATGTAGTTTACATTATATATTTTCAGGCGTGTTTGTGTGTCCAACCACACAGTATGTCAATTTTTTAAAAAAAGCCAAGGGAATTCACTGATGTTCTGCCAAACACATCACACACACACACACGCTTGCAAATTCACACACCCAGGAGTCAGTTGCAGTCACTTTATATTCACGGGAACCAACGAAAAATCCCGAGCGCTGACAGAGAAGCGAGGCCAAGCGGGCTCCTCTGACACCTGCTGTCCGACACAACCAGAGCATGACAAATACACTGATGCCTCAATAGACTATAGCAAAGACAACCGGCTCTTTTCTGTCAGGAGTAAACAAGTGAATGGACTTACAAGGACTTTCGGAGTCTGGTTCAGATCAGACGCATTCAAGTGTATCTGGTTGTAAAGTTGATGGTGCTTGAATATATTCTGACACACAGAAGCTCTCTGCAGCCAATGTGTGGAGATGAGAAGTGATCCAACTTTTAGTCTGGGTCTTTCTCTTCAATCTCTTTAGTCAGTGGCAAATATGAAAAGATCATCTCTCATCCATTTTAGTCCGAGCAGACCCAGGGTCAGATCTGATAAAATATGCCAGAGTCAAATATTTAGTCCTCATTTCAGAAATAATAGAAGCAGGAAACTGAATCAGCGCAGCATTGAGTGTACACTGAGGAGGATTAGTTTGGATTAGATGTGAGAGAAACAGGAACTCAGTGGGGACTCAGGATGTCATTATTTCTGCAGGCCCGGGGAACGCTCCCTGCTAGGGAAGGACTGCTGCCACCGGGCTCTACAGCAAACACAGGCCAGAGCTGCTGTCCTGAACTGATCCATTATTTTTAATGAACTAACAAGAAGGAAACTGCTGGGGGTTCATTAGTTAGCATGTGATCTAATAAAATTGTTATTTAATTTTTTTGAAAATGCCTTGCATGAGTGCACTGATTAAGCTTTTTAAAAGAAGAACAGCAGCCAGGAGCACGTGATGGGTTTGAGAGAGTCTACTTCAAGTTTGCTCACGGTTTGATTTTCCAATGACATGACAATGAATGACATGGACTACCACAGATGGAGGCAACAGAGGACAAAACATGACTGACAAACAGCAAAAAATGAATGTTTTCAGGAACAATTAAGTTGTGCATTAACATCTATATTTTAGGCTGCACTTATCAATGGATCAAAATACCATACCACCATGTTAAGTCAAGGGTGTCACTCATGACAAACCCATGGAGGAATCTTTGGATCATTAACATTCATCCTCAGTTAGCTTATTGGCCCTCGGCTTCGTTTCAGGTCACTCTCATTAACATCTTTTCGGTCACAGATTAAACTAGTGTATGCTACCAGCCCAGCACTTTACAGCAGCAGGAACACACTGAACATATTGGAGCGAATGTGCCTCATGGGTTTAGTGGGGTCAGTGGATGGAGAGTGATAAAAATTGGATGTTATAATAAGAAAGCTTCGCAAAAAATGAGTGTGTAAAACGAGAACCCAACAGAGAAGCGGTGAGTAAATTGATGTGAGACACAAAGGTATTATTTGTGAATGTTTTTCATCACATTGGGGTTTTCGTAGTAATGTGACTTTGTGTCTGCTAGATTAAGTATGGGCTTCTTCATATCAGGTTCTTTGAGAGATTCATACTGGCCCTAAATAAAATCCATTGACCTCCACTTTTCAGTAGCTAATCTATAGCCCTATTGGCACAGGACTGGTTGTATTTGGGGATGTCCAGTAATTTGTAATAATGGCGGATTTCTTCTGTGATCTTAATCCTGTGCGAATTGCCCATGTCCGTAAATTAATCAAATATTTTCCCAGGTGGACACAATCAAGATGGGTAACAAGGCTACAGCTCAAAATCGTGCCTTATTATTATTTTGTTTTACATTCACATTTAAGCAGCAGCAGATTGAGACTGCTTGTCGTGGCACGGGCAGAGTTTCTCTCATCAGTGTCTCATATTTCTGCCTTTCGCGATCTACACTGGCAGGAAAAAGAGCAAGAAAGCAGAGGTGAAAGAGGGAAGAGTGATCATCTTGTCATCTCAGAAATTTGCAATTTAAACTCCCCCAATTAGCCTCTCCCCGTCACCTTGATTTGATTAGCCCGCCATTCTTCTACCTGCTCTGTTATGATGAACTCCACTCAGATGTCTGCAGGCGGCTGCACTGTGATTAGATGTGCTTAGTCATTCACTAAGTGACAAGCAGAACACACACACCTTCGCCTGGGCATGCATGAACACACAAAAAGATTATTATTTCTCATGCAAAAAAAAAAAAAAAATCACAGAAAGCTTAAGGTCTTAAGGTGTTACGGTCTGTCAGTGATTCCTTTATCAGCCCATGATGCTTTTATTTAAGTTTATAGATGGATAGTTTAGTAGATACTACTGTCCCATTCATTCATTCTGTTTTACAACTCTTTTTTTCCCACATTCTTTATTTTTAATAATGCACAGACAAACCACTGACGAGGATAAATTCTTTGCAGCGGGCAATGAAAACACAAGACACTAGATTGAAAACCTGTTCAGCCATTTCCTACTGAAAATGAATGAAGGCGTTGCTACGTGATCAAAGTAACAATCTCCGTCCGCGGCGTCTGCTTGGATACTGATGGCATCAGAGTTCAATAGAGAGCTGTGCAGAGGTTCAGCGAGCTATGATTCATGTTCTTGCTCACCAATGAATACCGTTGCCGTGTGAAATTGCCTAATAAATATGCGCCGGAGCGCGGTTACTGGGCATGACTGGAATTTTATGGTTCATAAAAAAGGGCTCAAAAAACTCGAAGGCATAAAATAAGTCGTCACCTTGCGCAGACGGCGTTTCACATCAACAATAAATAATGCAGTAAATAAATTCTAAATGGTCACATTAAATCATTCTTATTTGTTTTTTATAGCTGCACAGACTACAAGGACAAATGTCCTTTATGCAATTAAGCCGATTTGCATGCTATTGTTGTTTTAAACACGCCAGAGGATTCCTTTGCTCTGAAGGAAATCCTTGATTTTCAGCACTGATCAGCTGCAACATTATGACCACTGACAGGAGAAGTGAATAGCACTGACCATCTTGTGATAATTCAGTGTTCTGCTGGGAAACTTTTGGACCTGGCATTTATGTGGATGTAACTTAGACATGTAGCACCCACCTAGACCAGACCAGGCACCCTCACCCCATAGCAATGACACTCCTTGATGGCAGCAGCCATCCAGAGCAGGATGCAGCCTGACACAGGCACACACACAAAAACAGTTTAGGAACAACTGAAAAAACATGAAGGAACAGTACAAGGTGTTGACCTGGCCTCCTAGACCCCAAACTGATCAAGTATTTGTAGGCTAGAACAGTATTTCTGTAAATTCTCTCTCCGCCAGTAGGGGGAGCCAAATGTTCTGCACTGTAGCTTTAACAGTACATATCCATTGAATAGGCAGGTTAGACTTCTGTGTTAAGTTGATGCAGACGCTACTGCGATAACGCAGACACCGGCACAGACTCTACGCAGAGCCTCATGTTGTAGTTGACATGCACGTCTCCTGAAATGTAACTACTTGCTGTGGCGACGCAGAGTGCAAGAGCTGCGATTGGTCCGCTCTGTAGTAGCGTGTTTCCGCTTTAGTATTTCCAGCTGCTTCTCCAATTTTCAAATTGTTTTTGGATCAATAAAAAATCAGTAAGGTTAACCGAGGAGGTTTGGGGATACAGACATTTGTATGACCCGTGTTTGGCTAAATTTGGCTAAAGTTTTGGTGAAGTTTCAGTTGCGAGTCGAGTTCACAAAAATGAACCCGACTGGCAAAAAAAGACACAGTGTTGACTAGCGTACATAGGTCCTTGCATTTAGGTCCCGCAGTACTATACGCCTTTAATTCCATAGACCAGACCAGACACTTTCCTTGAAACCATCCTGATCAGAGATTCCAAGTTTTACATGGAGGCTACACAGAAAGATCTGGTAAGATACATGCCACAAAACATCAATCCAAATCTGTTTTAAATATCAAAGAAGGTTCCCAACTTCACTGACAACACTTCAACAGAAGACAGGCCGAGATGGACCCGTGTTTTTAGCATTGTGGCCCACATCGATTCCAGCTTTGTTCATCTTTTCTTGAAATTTTTTTTTTGTTTGTTTGCTACCACCATGTTTCCATCCATCCTGGAAACTCATCAACTCACCTGATATTTTCTCCATGTGAGGCAAATTCATTCCAACCTGAGAGAAATGACCAAATGAAGTGTTAACATGGTCGTTAGGGGCCAATATCTTCCTAATGAACAGATAATCAAAGGCTTACACCACCTCCATTAAAGACTTTTTTTCTAATCAGGCCAGTTTGTTTTGACTGAGGTGGTTACACGAGTCATTTTCACTCTGACTGGTCTGTTATTCCCATTATTAGTAAGGTACTAGTGTCCATGTGAACATGGCCACAGTCTGACAGGAATAATTAAAATGTATAATAATGAATGAATGAATAATAAAATATTTGATACCAAAATCTCATTTATAAAAGATGTAAAGAGGTTTGTACAGTATATGCAGTAGACAGTTGTGGCTGACGTGTACAACATTATTCCCATTTAGCCATTTGATGTCATAGTATCTAGGCAGTTAACACTATTACATTTATTGATAATAATCTCTGCTATGTCCATTGCGATTTTAGAATCTGGTTTAAAGGACAAACATTCATCTAATTCTTCCGTTCCAAAGTATCATCACAACTTGCGAGACTAAAAATGGGAGTTTGTTCCAAGGGTGGCACTCGAGGAAAGGCTACACAGGGTCACTTAAATGTCTGGTCCTTGAGGGAAGGCCTTAGGAGGTGGCAGGTGGTGCAATCACTCAAACCAACGACTGAAATCACCGAAGATGTTTTGGCCTCTGGCTCTGTTCCAGATGGGGTCAGTGACAACATGCCAAGGGCTGAAATCCGTCAAGGGACACAGAAGGAGAGCAGACATCACTACGTGGAGGGTGAAGTTTTCTGATGATTGAAACTAAATCTACATATACAGTTTGCTGACAAGTTGAATGTTATTCTGAGGATAAAACATGACAGATGGGCTCTGACTTCAGCATTTCAAGGAGTGCTGGCTAGACTAAAGCGGGTGTGAGTGCCTGAAGAAGTCGTCTAAGTCCACTTCCAAATATCTCAGGTGCAGTTCACTAGAAATATGAACACAACACGGACATATATATTACCCATTAAGCCTCATCCACATGTTAAGCGTCTTGCTTGTCATCCATTGCTCGTCTCTGGTGGACATTACATGTTCTGTTAGCCTTCATAACATTTCTCAATGCAAATTTTCCATAGTGAAGCCAAACAAAGGAATACTCATTGTGTATGGATGGAGCTAGCTGTTCTTGCTGTTATTGCTCTCTATTTGGAGATTAAAACACTGCCAATAACGGTGCCAGCTTCATCTGGGTTCACATGAGGCTCCAAGGCTGTTCAATTTGTTGGTAGGAACCAAAGCTGTGGACGGGAGTTTTCTTGGGAGCAGTGTCAAATCATATGTGAATTAACTCAGAAATCGGTCACTCTCATAAGTTGCAGTGGTACCCACCTGCTTCCCATTTCCTAAAGTGTTTTCACCCATCACTGCTGCAACTCACTGAGTTTCTTAAATATTCCATCCAACAAGCGAATTTAGCCAAAAACACAACATTTTAAAGAGGTTCTTCCGCTAAAAGTACGTCGTGAAAGCTGTCCCATCAGGTTGTGGTGAAGTCTGACAACAGTCACTGTTGTTTAGTCTTGATCTTTACACCTTAGCATGACCACCATAAACAAAGCCGTCGCCCACAACCTCAGAATCGGAAAAATATTCAGCCATGTTGCAAAAAACAACAGTAGCAAATTATAGGACGCAGGTGTGTGCAGCACTCAGAGAGGACCTCATCCAGGTCAGAAGTTAGTCGGTCAATCTACAGACCCTGGATGATGTAAACAGGCAACTCCGGGACTCAACGGGGAATAGCATTAGCGTATCATAACAAAATATTGGTGAAATGAATGAGTTTTGCGGCAGATAATGTGTTATTTAGAGGATGCGTTTCGTTGCCCCAGTCACTCCCACTATATGGATATTGGCGGCACTCCACTGGATCTAAATATCTTCCAAACAGACAGATAAAAAGGTCTTGTTGGGCAGTTTAGATGCATGCAAACTCCTGACATTCATCACAAACTAATGCACAAATCTCTCTCCATTGCAGTAGCTAAATGCATTCAAAAAGATCTCTCTTTAAAGGTTTTTAAAGAAGTAAACTCCTGCTTTTATGGCAGCATCCAACAATGATCATCCAACCTCCAAGCCCTCTTTAAGGACACGTTCCAGGAGCTCAGAGAAATACGGGTAAGAAGGTATCTGTATACTTCATAATGTATGTGAAGTACACAGGCCTGCGGTTCAACGGCTGCTAATATCTGACTGGAAGCTGGAGAATAATGAAAAAAAAGGTGCAATACACACACACACATACACCTGTACAAACACTCACACTCAGACTGCATCCCGATTCCCACTTTCTTTCCTTATCGCGCACACATACACTCGCACAATGTTGCAGAGCAGATGCTGGCTGACGGGTCTGAATGCACGTTGGTGAAGGGGTGAGTCAACACCTTCCACTCTTTGTCAACAGCACTGAATCCCCTCGCCTTAATATCACCTTCTCTGTGTGGGTGTGTGTGTGTGTTTGTTTCATTGCTGACAATGGAAAAAATATAATCTAGAGAGGAAAATATATTAATTCTCATACACAAAAAAAAATACATCTACTGTATGCACACTAGAAGAAGACTAATAGAACAGAATTAGACACAATAGAATATAATTACACATACGAATAAAAAATAGAAAAGAATACAATAGGACACATCAGTATAGTGTAGTATAGAGAGACAGCAGAGTAACACAGTAGAATAGAGGGAGTAATAAGAGGAGGAGGAGGAGGGAGACAGGGAATAAAGTCATACACCATCTTTGGAGCAGATGAATGGTTCCCAGTAGACGAGACGCAGCGCTTCTCCCCCTAATTACTCCTCAAACACTGACCCAGCATCATCTCTCATCTTCAGCCTTTATTTAACCCTAGAGCAGACCCTCACTCGGGCCAAAGTGAAGGTGTAAAAAAACCTGAGTTGATAATAAGTAAAGAAAAAAAGAAACAAAGAAAAACCTTGTTGAAACCCTCACAGCTTTGTGTACGGTGAATCATGACCACCATTTGCATCCCATCCCCTCACGCTCAAGGATGATTGATGACTCATCCAGGAAGACTAATGGGAATACAATCCAGGGTGTAGTGTACTTACAGTATTTCACAACAGCCTTCAGCAAATATTGTAAATCAGTATTTCAGTTTACTGCTGAGGTTTTTAAAGCAGAGAGACTGAAACTTTTAGTAATCCATTTCACAACAGATGAATGTTTGGGGCAATTAAGTCTCTTGATGTCTTTCTTGCATTACAAAATAATATTATTGCCCAATTGTAGTAAAATGAGCACCCATGACCCACGTGGATGATGGCTTTATTTATTTTCTTTTTTTCCGGGGAAGGTTTTGTTTCCCGAAGTGAGTCTAATGATGATTTATTGGTGCTGAAACGCTACATGATAGAAAACAGACGCAGCCGACAGACGGACTGTAAATCGTGACAGTACTTTTTGTTAATCGGGAAAATGATATTACGTCTCGGCTGCTCTTCACCTAAAGTAACCTTTACCGTGTGTAGTCGCCGTGCGTTCTCGAAGGCTGTGTGAAGCGTAGCCACGTCCATCTGCTGCTCAGTTGCACTCGGTAAAATCTTTACATCTCACTCTTAGGCTTCGCCGTTGATATACTTTTATGTTTTCACCCAGATTCTCTTTCTAGTCTAAACCCCCTCCTCCGACCTGCATCAGGAAGTCATTTATCAAAGCTGACACTGGCCTTTGGTGCCGTACATTTCCGCCTCACACCTCCTTTCAATGCAAATACATGTCTACCATGGTCTCAGTGGAATATACATAAAAAAAATCCCTTTTCTGTTAATTGTTTTCCTCGTGGGAATGTTAACAAATCCAAATTACTGATTTGTTAAATCAGTAACCAGTATCACAGCAGTTAAACATAGAGAGATTAATTTCTCCCAAATTATTTGACCCCACAACAAATTTATTTATCTGTCCAATGGAAAACCTCTTGAGAACAAAGGTGGTTGAATTTGGATGTTTGCTAGTCCATCACCAATGGGAGTAATTGATACGGTTAAGCAAATTTCCTAAATGTTTACCACAATGAAACGTCATCCACAACTCTGGTTCCTACCACTAAATTCACTGTGCTGGTAAGGGGCTTGGAAAATCAGGTAAATCCAGATGGAGCAGGTAAGAATAGATAGCACACCATCCACGCACAAACAATACTTTTAAGGCCTGCTGGTTTTACTCCGAAACCTTTGGGGCAAATATGCAAGGGCATTACATTTCTGCTTCTCTGCATTAATCACGCCCACTTCCAATTTCTGACCAATCACAGAATAGTCGCTGGACACCACACAAGAAAAAAGTTCTGCCCGGTTGATGTGTCTAGAAGAAGCCGCGAAACGAGGACTGTGAGAACAAACTTCTCTCTTCTCGTGGAGTATGTAACAGCCTTAATGGTGGCTCTTCCAGTTTCCTGGTTATTTCCTTTCATGCAGAACTAAAGTGCCAGCCATTTGAGCATGTGTTCAAATGCAACTTCTTGGTTGAGACACAGTCCACGTGAGGCCTACATTCAGGCCTCATAACTCTCCAAAACTCGGGAATAGTCTTCCATCCCACATTAAGTCCTGCTCCATTATCGACTGTTTTAAATCTCATTTAAAGTGCTACCTCTTTTTAAAGTGCTACCTCTTTTCTCTTGCTTTTAGTTCGGTCTGAGGTTGCCCTTCTGTCTGGTCCACTTTAAACTGACTTTTATTGTTCTCCTATTGTGTTTTACCCGCTCTCTTAATGTACTTTTATTTTATTATTTTGGCTTAGGTTTGGTGCTTCATTGTTACTATATTATACTATGCATTACTGCTCCTCTATATTATTGGGTTTTACTTGTATGGAGGCAGATGTTTTGCCTTGACTGGAAAGCACTTTGGGTCAACTTCTATTGTTTTCAAATGAGCTATATAAATAAAGTGACTTGACTTGACAATGATAAATATATACCGTGTACCTATGAGCCTTTTGGACTTTTCAATGCAAATCAAATTCAGAAGTCCAGAAACTCCTCACTGTCACATAAACTAAGGCAGAAAGCTGAATTAAAATATTGCAGCAGCTCCAACCCCAAACTCCCAAAACCTCAAAATAGTCTAAGTTTTAGTTAGAAGCGCAAAATCCGATCGGTAAGCTCTAGCTGCATTTCTCCTACAAAACATTCACGACTTCCTGGACAAGCTGCAAGACAGGAATTAATTAATATTGTCTACTCTGCATTCATGTAGTAACTATACACCTCTCAACTCTGAGTGCAAAGTTACTGGAAGACAGGAGTTATCCTAGCTCGATTGTTTCTCGTAGTTCTTCCATTAAGGACACTCTTAACGTCCGATAAGTGGAAATAAGTTTTTATATTCTTCCAAATGCTTGTGTCGCTCTCTTCCATCGCTTCCTCCCCGCAGAGTGTGTTTTCCCGTTCGTGATAAATAAGTCAATGTGTGCACCTGCCGCCTGCGTGTAAGCAATACTGATACAGTCCGTGTTAACTGAGGAGAGAGAGAGCAAGATTGCCTCTGGAATATTTATTGCCCTTGTGTTTTATTCATTTCGGGGGTGATATACAATCATATACTGTGTTTATTTCTACAGGAGAGAGAGTATATTCTCTTTGCCATTCACTGTGCAGTCGGGTGTCCGAGTCCACCGGAAAACAGCTTCTTAGAAGGAGGGGAACCACAGTGACATTTACTTGTGCGTAACGTTTAAACACAACACTTGAGTTTGAATCTGTTGTCTGTAGCAATGTTCCCACACTGGTGCACTGGAAGGAAATTCCTCTTAACCAGCAGTTTTCTCAGAGTTGAAGAGGGGAGAAACTGAGGAGACGGAGATGAAGTAGCCCACAGCAACTATGAGCATGGTGGAAAATACTAGAAAGCATGACGGTCCAAATTTCAAAAGAGGGAGGATCACAGTCTAAACAAGAAAGTGATGACTCCAATAATAGCGGAGGTAACCTGTGATCATAATCCCGTGCAAATCGTCCATGTCCTAAATTTGCAAAGTAAAAACTAGACCACAATGATCTGCTCTATTTCTCTTACCACTGAAGTCATGCGATAATACTAATGCGAAACGGCATATCTACGATTTTGAGTGAATTTCATTTTGTTCGCAGCTTTTTTTCTGCCTCTTTTTACTAAAGAACGATGAAGGCTTGTAATAAAAATCAAAGTTTTTTTTTTTAGCCTTTGTCAGCGTTAACAGACTCAAATTACCTGTACGCCACTAGGGGGCGTTTGCGATATCTTAGGCTTAATTTTTGTGAGACTGTCAATCGGTCCATCACATGCAACTTTGCATTTTTTGGCTTGTCCCCAAGAGTATGACACACTGAAGACATTGGTCACGTATGTGCTCAACATGTTCGGATCAACACACACCTGTAAAGCTGCTTTCTCAAAAATGAACTCCATAAAAACGCATGAGAGGAAGCGACTATTAAACCAGTCTTTGGAGAACTGCTTGCATTTCAAGCCTGACAGGTTTATCCTCATCTTTGATTGAAGGCACAAGCTACTTTTCAGAGGGCGTTTGTTTTATTTGGAGTAGGATATGCAGCCTTTTAGATGTACTCCACTGAGATAAATGATTGCTTTGGAACTGTGGAAACTCTTTTGAATTATTCTCAACAGGAAAAAGAAGCGAGCCAGAGATCTTGTTTCCTCCTGACATTTTTATCCATCTGACACCCGAGATGTGGCTCAGCTTACCTCCCCCTGCGCAACCTGTTAAAACGTATCCCACACTTCTCATAAGCCCCCATTTGTCAAAAACTCTGCAAATTTAACAAGCATGTTTCATCTTTCTTTTTCTCTCCCGACTAAGAGAATCATACTGGAAGGTTTGTTTTTCTGAACTGCACCTCTTATGTCTTTCACCATCTGTCCAAAAGCTCTTTAGCTCAGTTTGCGCTCTTCAGCAGCGAAACTCTTTTTTATTTCTGCCATATGGTGATCCAGCAGCTTTTGAGATACATACGACCACTCGGCTCAAAGTAGAAGACGCTCCGTCACCATTAAACCGGAAATGATTTATCAATAAATAAAATTACTTTTTTTACAATCCACACTACTAGATGGACTCCAGTGAATCATATAGTATTCATCACAACTCAGAAGAAGTCCTTTAACGGTTTAATGGTCCAAAAAGATTCAAGGAAATGAAGCAAGTTTGAATTTGATTCAAAGAAATCCAAGCTGAGAGCACCAGTAGGACATCAAAGCCTCTCTCTCTCTCTCGAATCTGAAGCACCACCAGCACCAACCTGGCAGGTTTACCTCTCCACAACTAACATGTCCTCTCAGTGAACTCACCTTTAAGGCTAAGTGGAAAAGCAAGCTTTAAGAAATAGCTCAACAGGTTCAAACTTTCGGCGGCAGCACGAGAGTCCAAGAAGATTTGGAACAAGAAAGAGGCGACGGGGTTCATCTTTCCTCTTACCTTTCTGTAAACAATCATGTTGGGCGTGTCATCGTCCAGGTCTATGGTGCTCATGGACCTCATGGACAGCAGAGGGCGAGTCGGAGGAGTCTGGGCAATCTCCTTCGGTTCTTCTGACCCTTCGTCGGGTTCCGTCGTGTCCGCAGCGCTCGGCTGCTGCTGCTGCTGCTGCTCCTCTTCCTCCAGCTGCTGCTCCTGAGGTGCCTCGGCCATAGCTACAGCCTCCCTTTGTCGTCTTCCCCCGTGAAAAGTTATCCTCTCCTCTTTATCGACGCCTCTTTCAGCGTGTGCTTTCTCTTCTGTGTCTAGAAGCTGCTGTAGAGAGAAAGAGAGAGAGAGAGAGAGAGAGAGAGAGAGAGAGAGAGAGAGAGAGAGGAATTAGACCTTACAACCCTCAGCGGAGCTCCAGTCTTCCGTCTCTGTCTTTTTTCTTCTGTCAGCAGGCAGAAGACGGATGAAATGAAGGCATCGTAAATTCTCCTACTTTTCTGTGTTATCTCTTTTACAGCCATTCCTCACGGCCCACGGTCACATGAGACTGAACTTAAAGGACAACAGTACACTGTGGATAGGTTGCCTTTTTTTTCTTGCAGTCAACCATCTCAGTTTATAGGGTGGTACATACTCTTTACTCCATGAACAGTGAGGGCACTACAAGCTAAACCGACATTATACATACTTCCTTTAAGTTATGGGATTGTTATTGGTTCCTAGATCTTAAACACTCCAGTGAAACCAATTTACAAAGCGACTCAACCAGGCATTTTTAAACCAGATAAACGTCACTGTATTCTCCTGTGTACCAAAGTTTTAAACCTGGCGTCTGAGCCCATATTCAGGCTGGAGGCGTTTTATGTTAACAAGCAACGACTGATTTACCAGAGGAGAAGAAACTGCAGCAATGGAGAAGCCCATCTACAGCAACTGGGGGTAGGGCAGAAACATCTAAGAAACATCTACGGAAAATGTCTGATGCAGACGAAAGACGAAATAGAAACTCAGGGTTCAGAAGGATTTTAACGGACTAAAAAGCAATTGACGGCAACGGCAAACAGTTTGTCTGTAGTTTGTTTTATTCTCAATGGAGGAGGCGAAAGAAAAGAAGGGACCAAAGTCAGACACAGATGCGTGACCAGCTACATTGACATCAAGTCGCCAGTGAAGTGTTGCTCAAGCACTGGTTGATATTCACTTTCAAACACACAGTGACATATTTGAAACAATCAGATATGATTGGTTGACGCTCAAACGGGTCACCGAAGCACTGAAAAATGGACAGGTTTAGTACATATACACCAGGCATAACATTATGACCACTGACAGGAGAAGTGATAACATCCAATTCACAACAGCCATTGGGGCGGCTGTGGCTCAGCAGGTAGAACCAGAGGGTTAGCGGTTCGATCCCCGGAATGTGCCACATGCCGAAGTGTCCTTGAGCAAGACACTGAAGCCCCAGTTGCTCCCAGTGCGTGGCACTGGTGTGTGAATGTGCGTGTGCTTGTGTGAGCGAATGGGTGGATGTGTCTATGACTGTAAAGCGCTTTGAGTACCAAAGCGCTATATAAAAGCAAGGCCATTTACCATTTACCATTCACAGAAACACCTATACACATCCAGTATGACGACTCCATTGTGTATTTACTGACACACACATCTCATTATTCAGGCCTGCCTGACAGCTGTCAAAATATTGTTATCTGAGAAGAGATGAGCTGATATTAAGTGAGGAAATTCTGCATGAGGACCCCAACTTATACCTCCTCTCCTTGTCAGAGTGGAGCTGCGTCACTGTCCCAGCACATTACATCTGAATCCTAACTGGAACCAAGCCCCTTTCCATTTAGTCCATCCTTAATGGAAGATCATCAAAGCATATTCATCTTTAGACAGCTGGCCTCTTTACAGGCTGAACACGACTCATAGCTGCGCTAAATAATTAAGGGAATCTGAAGAATTCCTTGCTTGATTAAATGAAACCAAATTCTGATCACAGACCACACAATGGAAATACCATTTGGAATGGTAAAAATCAGGATATAAAGCTTTCCCTTCCTGCAATCATATGATTATTTACACGGAAGCCGACTTGTGCGCTCAAACCAAAGGAAAGTTACCTAATTATTTCAGTCCCTTTTGATTCATTCATTCGTTTCACTCAGTTCTCTCCGTGCAAACTGACACAAAACCTCCCTAATACTGTAAAAAAGAAAAAATCCAGTCACATCTTCAGTCTTACCCCGGTTGACGAACATGTTGAATGAAGAGCTCCACTTTTTTGTAATATTCTGGTTGAGCACAAGAAAAAACATCTTCTAAGAACCTCATCAGGGCAAATGTTTTGCAAAGGGAACCTTAAAGCTTTTAAGGACGTATGATTGAGCACACCTGTGCTTTGTCATGCAAGTGCACATAGGAAATGTAGTTCCACTGGACATTAGAGGCTGAATCAGCACAGAAAACAAGTGAAATGGAAGAAATACAAAAGCCACTGTGAGGTAAAACCACTGAACGCATTAATAAAGTCCAGATGTGAAGGTCTGTTCAACCTGCGCCCAGATTAACCTGGAGCTGGAGTCAGGAAAAACAATGAGCCGTGTGGTCTGCGTGCACCGCTCACTCTGTGCACCCAGCAGGATCTGGGTTGGCTCCGCTGCAGTCTGATTAAGCACAAATGAATTTGTAAATATGCGCCACGCGAGCGCAACCAGCAGCTGACACCGTGCTTCAGCCACAACAGAATTTTTAGCAGAGTGCTCGCCTCGTGCTCCACAGCAAAGTTTAAATTTAGCAAAAACCAATTACCGCGCCGTTAGTCATCCTCACTTGAAGCTCGTGAAGAAACCAAGCCTGGAGTGATTACTAGCAGTTTAGGAGCAAAGTTTTAGATTTTATTTAATTGCTCTCTGATCCTTTGTCTTAAACTTAATCAACTTTTTAGGAAACAGGGTTTCAAACAAGGGTTTGTTGAGGAGATCAATACCACCTTCATGTCTGTGTGGAAGATATCAAACAGCAGAAGCTAGTTAGCTTACCACAAAGATCAGAAACAGGACACATGACTATCATCAGACCCATGTCTAATAACATAAACCATTCATTTTTAAGGTTAAGACTTGCTTTATGATTCATGTAAAGCCCCCAGAGATGAATAAAAGTCTGTGTAAGGTCCTCTGAAGTGAAGTGGAGGCACAACTGTGTGTGGTGTGTTTGCCACTGGCATAGGCATTTAGCTCCATGTCAGCTGGCTCTTTAGATCAGTACTCTCATCAGCCAGCTGTTTGTGTGTATCTGAATGTGTGAGAGGCCTCAGAGGGCTGCTTCACACGGAGAAACGAACATGCAGCATTTGTCTGAAAGTGCAAATCAGAAAAGAATTAACTGCGTTTTCTGAATCAGCGTCTACTCGACCCGCTGTCTGTACTACAGGCGTACCATCTGTTTAACCGGCGCGCCGAAATCTGCAGCTCACATTTGGGATGTGATGTTCGTTTCCCCCGCAATGCTCAAGTTCACACTCCTGGAATCACACGTAGCCCCGTAGGCTGAGATCGATACCTCCCAACGCTCACCCCTGATTTTGCATATAAATGAAATGCAGAGGTTGAGCGCTCTCGTCCGATCAGCTGGGATCACTGATCGCTGATTTAGAGATTCAGAGGCGGCCCTCTGCAGCCGAGGCGCTTTGGTTGTTTTGATTTTTGGTGTCACCTTGACAGCAAAGTGCCACCCAAAGTCGATCTGTCACTTTAAAATGAAATGATAGAGGGAGCAATCATGGCTCATTTGATGATCAGAACAGTCAGAACCAATCAGAAGGAAAATGCCTCATGTAAGGATGTGACGTCGGATTGACAGGGCTGCTGTAAGCCACTAATGATCCCTTTAGCGACTAATAACATAATGTAAATGCTTGATCCGGTTCCTCTCTGGGTGCAATAAACACATTCTCTCTGCACATGTTTACACCATGCGGGATGAACAACAGGTGACGTGACGAGTTTCCTGGAGGGGTGTTTATTGACCTTCAGTCTGTGGGCATTATGCAGATTATTCCAAACACACGAGAACTGAGGGTAAACTGGTTTGCACTCATAGTAAAGCAAAAACTAACCAGTACGAAAAGTTTTAGCTGATTCGTTCACCCACTCCAGCTTTTCAAAGCGGTGAGATTTGAACGTAATGCATCTGTTAAAACATTTGTCCTTGATGCTTTTTTACGCTTTACAAAGTGAACTGCTCTTTGCTCTGAAATCCAGTCAGATTAACCTGAGCAGTTGTGCAGATTTTGCAAGGTGAAAGAGGAGGAAGTCTGTGATTTTTCCCAGAAATCAATTTAATGGATGAAGGATTGCACTTATTTTTTCTGCACGTCTCATATTTTTACTCCAAATTAACCCAATTACACTTGAACATTCCTTTAACCGACCCTCTCTCTCTTGTCAGCACACGGTGTGATGACAGGAAGTGGAAGCACAGAGAGAGATTTTTTGCTGTTTCTAAAGTCTGTGCTATTCTTTTCCCTCAGGAGCATTCACAGCGAGACACACACACACACACACACACCGCCCATGACCACCACCACCACTACGCTTCAGGCAAAACTGGATGAGGACGTCTGGCTGCTTTACGCTGAGGGGTGGCTACAAATCAAGGACGCACACCAATTCAGAAGCCGTTCATCTTTATGCCTATGTGCTGATAAAGATGCTGTTGCAAATACTTATGATGCATGTCATGTTACGTTTCATTTATACATTTTACTCTAACACTAAAGATAAGATAAACTGATTGGAAATTTGGATTTTCTTGCTTTGCCCACACAGACTGGAAAAACTCCACCAGTGCCATCCTGAGAAGAGATCCAGGTTTCAGCAACAATTTCGTACACTGGTTGGGGTTTGTTTAAAACCGTGCCACAGGCAGAGCTCCCGGTTTCAGGCTTCACACACGATTTAGCAACCTCGCCGCCACACAACTACATACACCCTGTCCAGCCGCAAGAGCTTCATCATACTGGCCACCAGTGTTGTTGAACGCTAAGGCCCCGCCAACCAGTTGTCGTCTGAGTTCATCCCGGAGGTGCTGGGTGGCGACGATAAGGTCAGAGCTCCGCGCGGACCTGTTCATTTCCTCTTCACTAAAACTCAAACAACCGTTTCATCACGGATTCCACTTGGAGTGCACAGATACAGGGAAGGGTGTTTGGTCAGACTGTCAAGTTGAAGACACTTTTATTTTATAAAATATAGACAAGCTGATGGAGCAATGAGATTTATCTTTAATGTAAGCATGGAATCTACATCTGGGGGCCACGTATCCCTCTCCCTTATAACATAATGTCGTAAAGACATCAACATGCTGCAAGACCTTTGACATAATATAAGGCTGTTTGTGTTTGATGGATGGTGGTGATACACATCTACTGACATATATCCCCATCTCTCCAACCTCCCCTGACACACACCCCAGCCTGTAGCCTAATTCATACCATCTATGTCACATACACATGCACTTGAAGACATTTTTTTTTACACCACACCTCTGTCACTATGCCCTCATGCCGTGCACATCCTAACAGCTGCACACAGAAATTCCGCGCACTACAAGACTTGAAGCTTCACCTAACTCCAGCTAAGCTTCCTTCAATCACAAGTGGGATTAACAGCATCCTCCGTGGTGCGCGCACAAACACACACACAC
>JASGAT010328712.1:0-13424 GCA_030220025.1 Chelon auratus | reverse complement strand
GATTTCTTTTTTAAACACTCCCTAGAGGAAAAGAAAAATCACACGGAAGGCCTTGGTCCTCTTAAATCATTGTGGCCTGTGTCAACGAAATTTAATTAATTTTGAAAAAAAAAAATTGTTTTGTTCCTGCCAATTTGCTATGCCCACATTATACTTGCAGATTTAAGTTGTTTAATTTGTTATCCCATGTTGCCCGTGCATTGACACCTCCGACCTACATCCTGCCTCTACTTGGACTCTTCATTTTCACTTAACTCCTCTCCCCATGTCTCATTTCGCGTAGCAGCGTTCAGCCTCTGCACCCATGTGCTCGTGTCCTGCTGAGTGACATACTCTGGGGTCTCCTGGGCAGATGCTTCTTCCTCTCTTAGTGGAGCACTGCTGATTGACATCTTATTATAGGGCCTCGCTTCTCTTTGACACACCTATCAAGGAATTGAGAAGGTGATTATATGATATGGTCCCTGCACTGCCACAGGATTACTTTGTTATGTTGGAAGCATTATTACTCCATCTGACATCCTTTGGTGTAAAGTTAAAAAAAAAACAGCTGTGTGGAGTCAATGTATTTGGGGTAAAAAGTAAAAGAAAAAAAAACGCACAGCGTCGCACAGCAGATAGTGATGTCTGAAGCATGTAACACCACAACATTTTTGAAATGGAATAATGCTATACTCTTGTGATTTTGTCAGACTTTTGGACAGTTGAAGAAGGATCAGTACTGATGTAGCAGAATCACAGATACTGTTTTTTTTTTCTTTCAAAACCCTGCAGCGACATTACTTGCAGTAGCTTTCAGCTGCTGCTGTGTTGGTGGAGAGTGACCTTTGTCATGGCAGACCGCTTTGCCCCAGAATCCAGATTTAGGTATGACCTTACATCCACATTGATCACAGTTTGCTCACTAGCGAGGTTAGTGTGTTATTTTACAAATACAAAGACCTTAGCAACGTGTCCACAGGTAGAAGTTGAACAGTATTTTGTGTAGGACTGACACGGATAGATGGACTAACTACATCTTTCACTGCTGTTGATGCACAAAGCATCCATACTGGATAATGAGATTGAGTTTGGTGTGTGGGGACTCCGAAGTTCAAACTTCCTAATTCAAAAGGAATGCACCTTCAGAGGTGCTCCATCAAGAGAGGGAAACCAAGCGACTGGTTTGCACCCTGTGGAAGAAACTGAGAAATGAGCCCCCAGATGGCATATTTTGCAATGACAACTATAAAGCTTCTTAAACCCACGAAGCCCCTACAGTACATCAACAATATTCCACTCTGCTGGATGTGATCATAGTTGTTTTGTGGTTTAACTGCTCCCCTCGTTTCTCTTACATCTGTGAAATTCAGCTTCTTTTAACTTTCCCAGCGTGTATCGCCTACCCCAAGAGTGGGCCTTAATTAAGAAGTGGATGGTTTCCTCCAGGGGATGAATGTGTATGTTTCCCTGCGTGAGTGTGTGTTAGAGTGTGAGTGTGAATGTATGCATTACAGAGTTTCTGAGAAAGCAGTGAAAGGCAGCATCAGCGCATGTTCTCTGTGCTAGTGAACCAGATATGGAAGCTGTCTAACGGCACAGGTTTAAATATAACTTGTGCTCCTCAAGTTTCCATCTGTCTTTTGTTAGGTATGAAATATGTCTGCCTTAATGTGTACATAAAATTGCAAACATATAAAACCACAAGCTAACCATGGAAGATAGAAAGAAATGTCCTCTTGTGTCCTCTTAGCCATTATCGATTCTCAAATGCATGATAATGTAAACACTGACCTGCTGAAAGCAACCTCTGCATTGATTTTTTTCATTTATGTACATATATTTGTGGCTGAGCCATCGCCGTTATATTGTTGCAGAGCGTTGGTCATTTACCGTGTCACCATCAATCATTACGGCAGGTTTCCCTGTTGATCATGTCTTTAATCATGATGATGGTCACTGTTTGTGTGTTAGGCTCTGGACTTTTTTACTGCAAACGCTAACAGCTTAAACCTTGGAATATGTGGTGGTTTTCTTTTTTTCTTTGTTGTCAGCTGTTGGCCATCAGAGAGCATCCGAGGGCCCTAGATTCTGTGGTATGTCTCGCACCATTGCTTTAGTTCGAAGTGATTAAAGTCAGCAAATGACGAAGGTACGACAAAACGCACAGAAGTCTCTTTTCATCCTCATCCTCACCCTCACTGCATGAGTCTTTGTTTGTACCCCTTCATAGCTTCTTGGCTAGTCTCAGATGTTCGAATTTCTACCTTTGAAAAACGATTAAAAGACATCTGCCACCTGCTGGTGGAATGAGTTATGTCCGTGGAACAGTCTGTGTAGTGTCTTCAAGCAATAAAGCTGCCCATGGTGACTTGCTCGCAAGATGGTGGTGCCAGTATCCCTGTAAAAATAGTGTCAGTTTGGCCAATGCAAGGATATGAGGACGCATTGTCCATATTTATATACAGTCTATGGAGGATCAGACACGGGGGTTGTGAGGCAACCTCAAAGTCAGCCTTTGTTGCGTGTGGTTCTTGGATATCAGTTGGGTGGCACCTGGATGTCTTTGGGTTTACAGTGTTCTTTGAACAAAACACAATAGTTTGCCAAAAAACAAACCTAGGATTTTTTCGAGCAACTGATCAAATAGAATCATGAAGGAGATAAAATTTTTATCCAAACAGGATTATTACAACTTCCTTTGTATGAAATTTAAGATTGGGGATTAATACCACAAACTGTTATTTACGCGCTGTAAAACCCCGTCCTTGAATCCGGCTCGTACTCAAGCATGTTTGCATGTAGTAATCACTTCCACCCACACATAACCGCTCACATGCTTGGTCGTCCTTTATCTTTCCATTATCCCAATTAACCGTGGCCTGCAGCTTCAGTGGTATTGTGTCGGCGAGACGGCTCTATCGGTCTTGCTTGGCTGCAGCTCCACACACAAAGCATGACAAATGAAAAAGACCTCTCCCTCATTACCTGAACTGTAATCACTGTGTCCCGATAAGATAACTGTCACACTGCATGCTCAGTTATTGAACCTGAGCAGTCTGCTATCCGTAAAAGGTGTGGTGAAACAGAACAAATGGTAAATGGAATCGATTGCCTCATCCATGACCTTTTGGTGATTTTTGATCTATTGCATGAAACTAACTGGATTTGTTGGCAGAGGTGGGTTTAGAAAAGATGCTCTTATCGTGTATGCACGCGGAGATAAGGGGCTCACTCATGCAAATGTACTCCAATGTCTCCATGTAACCATGCATACTGTAGTCATCTATCAAATATGTGCCACAGTTGCTGGTAAGTAGCATGGTGAAAGTGACTTTAAAGTCAACCCCTCAGAGGGAGGGGTGTGTCCTTCCCTCCCAGCCCGGATCCCAAGGGATGCCTCCTGATAGAGCGAGATAAGAGCACCACTGAGGAAGCTGTGCTGGGCTTGGCTGCGTCTGTTGTTGGCTCGTCCTCTGTGATCCCCCTGCTTTTCTGTTTGAGCAGCTTCAGTTGGTTGAACAAAGCTTAACACGATTAAGCAGAAGGAGAACCCTGTTTAGGAAAAATAGTCTTTATGCTACCATGACTTGAGTCTTCTCGTGGTGATAATCAAATAGCCGTAGACTCTCACTGTATTGTTTCAAAACGGCCGAGTTAATGTTGAAGACATTTGCCATTTAAAGCTCTTTCATTGGAAGTCGGTGTCTGCAACATCGAAAAAACAACATAAAAATAGAAACTTGTGACGCGGTAGTTCCCGGTAACTGTCCAAGGCAGTCATTAGAAAAATATGTGGACTTTTGTGTCCATATACTGGAAGTGTGTTTGCTCATGTGCTCAGTATGGAGCTGCGTTGGTTGGAGGCTTGCCCTCTCATAGTGATTAGTCATACAGTCGGTGGTCGGCAGGCCGCATTGCGTAATTTGGCCCAGATGTAGGTGGACAATTTGTGGCCAAATGCTCAGCTGGGAGCCATTACTCGCCTGATCCCACACGACTGTTGTGTTGCCTTTGATTTCAGCCCAGGTGATTCACGTAAAAATTGATTTCAGGACGTCTGTTCTATGTGAGTTGCATCCCTGTCTAAATCTTGCAGTCTCATCCGAAGGAGTTTTCAGAACAGCCTGCATACTGTTTGGATACTTCATTTCCTTCGGGTCGTATCTTGTTCTGTGTTTTCGGATAGTCTGTCTATGCTTGTTTTGTTATTTTGTAGTTCCCTCCCTCTATCCCGAACACTGTGGTGATGATACATGGTGCTTGTCAAAAATTGAGCAACACGGAGTTTGAGAAACAGAAAAAAGTAGCCTGAAAGATGACCATAGGTTCAAAGCGGGCCAGAAAAGCTGCAGGATTTTTTTTTTTTTTCCAGTTTTTCAGCAAAAGAGAGAACTTTGACATTTTAGTTATTTTCTATCTCTCTCTTCCCCCTTCACTGCCTTAAAAGCTGCTTTTCCTTCTTCTCCCCTTCTTGTGAAACTAAATGTGGCTGACAGGAGCAACAGGCAGGGGAGCGTGAATGTCAACAACTGATTAAACACAGCTCGTATGCAGAGACTAAGCCATCGACTCTGTTCACTCGTATTGTCGGTTCATGTTCTGGCGCTTGCTGAAATGAAGCATAATCACTTTTAATTGCACTTTATACACCACATCCAATTCACCGATCATATGTTGGAGCTTTAACCTCGCTTCAGTCGTTGTTTCCGCTGTTAAACAAGACACTGCACAGGATTTCTCATCTTATTGCTTGAACATTTGTATTGTGAAAATTGAATAGTCAAATGCTTGGGAAGAAAGAAGATACGCCTTTCATTTGATCTACTTGCTTTACATTTTTTTTTTCTTTTACAAGCTTGTATAGCTCTCCTTCATTTTTTTTTTTTTCTCAAATTTGAATTGTAAATTGATTTGTATGCTCACAACATGACTGGTCAGCAGCCCTTTTAATCTGTCACAGAAGAAGCGGTGCTATAGACACCGTGATGATTAGTCATCGAAGTCATAAAGGACAGACATATAAAGCTTGCATTAAAAATGGATTTAAAAATAAGTTAAACAGACAGAGGCAAAGACGGTGATTCACAGAGCAGAAAAAGAACAAGGGAGCAATCCTGCCCGATAAAAGCCAGTCCAGAAAATGAAGGACCCACCGACCGTTCTGCAAACAAACTTAAACTGGAGACTCGGTCCAGTGAACGCACCAGCGCTGTTTTAATCATCCTTTTATATTGGTCTTACGCCTGAGGAGTTGGCCGTCAATTAATAGTGGCTGCAGCTGACACGCATTACCCACCTGCTATCCTTACTTCACATCCCAGTGCCACAAACCTGGATAGATTGACCAATAACATATGGCTCGTTGGCTCACGCAGGATGTGGAAAGAAACCCTACCATTTACTTCAGCGCCACTTCAGCTAAAAGCCCAGCCTCTCTGGACGGAAGATAAACAAATGCGAACTCTAGTTTGCAGGTCGGAATAAATGAGCTGTGTCCTCCACTGAGATTCAAATTACTGCCATATAGCTACAAATTTGTTTCCTGTGGGAAAATCTGAGGCCGCATGGAGCAACCTCTCCTGAGGTAATCATTATCATTTCTGTCAGGTACTTGTTAGGCCAGCCTCGTAGCTTGTCTCTGTCCTTGAGGCATCCACTGAGCCGCTGTCACCTTTACAGACATATAGTTAACGCTGACAAAAAAGCAGCTATTACCCTTCCGCAGCAGCTGGTACCTGGTAGGAGAAAACAAGCAGAGAGGTCAAATGTCATTGAAAGCGAAATATAGGTGGAGACTTCACATTGGCCATTTCTTAAATTTGGCTTTAAGACAATGCTTTTCCATGCCTTGCAAGCAAATCAGATTTCCTCTCTGCTGCATGCCTGACTCTTGTTTGGACGAAGATTGTGCCTTGATCAGATTATTAAGTGAAGAGATGATGTCAACAGAGAAGCTTTGACACACACTTCTGAACAAGCTAAAATATTTCAACTGTCTTAAAGTACATGTAGTTTTTTCCTTCTGCTGCAATTCCCTTTATGCATAATAACAATCACTTGTATGATTTAAGCCTCACAGTACCTTATCCTTTTAGGCCAGAACACTAACGGTAGTGGCAGAGATCATATGGGAGAGAAGGTGGATAAGTAAACAGAAAAATGTTCATCTCTTTCCTCAAGGGGAATAAGGATGAACTCTGACCCCTGACCTCTCGACCTCAGATGTAAAGCTGGATGCCTTTAATGAGCCACACCAGGCCAGAGGTCCTGAGGTCTGTCGCTGCATCGTGATATCCGTCAGACATATAGAGACAGACTGTTGAGCACAGAAATATATTGTGACTGCGTGTGTGTCAAAATGGATTTGTACACATTTGAATGAGCCAGAGTGTATTTCCATCTATCTGCTTCCGACTTTGCATCAGTATGTCGCTACATTTGCGAGCCTGTGTGTGTGTGTGTGTGTGTGTATGGCCGCGTGACTCTCCTTTCCACTCCTCTCCCTCTCCTCTGTTCTCCCGAGGGCCAGGATTGTATGAGTGTGTGTGTGTGTCAGTCTTCAGCAAAGTGAAAAAGCCTGTTGTATTTTGACATGTGGACTTACAAGGGAGCGGTTGTCTCCCAAATACTGCCTTAAGAAGAACGATTGTAAGAAATAAATCTAATCAAGTATCTTAAGGGAATCATTTCACATTTCAAGATAGGAACTTCTTAGTTCAGATGAAATCAGTACCAGTCTTGAGTCTGTACGGCTGAAGCTTGTGATGAGCTATTTAATTTACCGTGACATGAAAACTGAAAGGGGGAGAAATATCTAGTCTGGCTTTGTCCAGAAGTTACACAGTTTGCACCCCAGCATCTCTAATCACATTCTGATCACATGATAATGGATGCTCCAAGCTCAACCTACATCCTAGTCCAATCTAATACTTAGATTTACATTAATATTTATAGGATGCATACATCATGCACTGTAGCTTTCTGGCTTTGCTACACTTAACTTTCAAGAGCTGTTTGGACTACACAAACACGGTTCCTAAATAATCTTTGGCAGAATACAGACTATAGGGAGCACACAAACTCAATTGGCATATGTGAGGTATCATGTTGCGCAGCATTAAGTTGTTTTAGGTTGTTATCGATGGGTAGGCCTGGCTATTTGTCTCCCCTTGTTTACAGCCTTTATGATAAGCTAATCATACCTTCTGCCGCGTGAAGTTCTACCGTATATTTCACGACCAATACCAAGCTGTACTGATCTCCTCATCTTTCTCTCAGCTTGAAAGAATTTTTTTTTGGAATCACTTCTACAAAGTCAATGATGCCACTACTTATAAGCAGCAGCACCAACTAATCTGAGACTGTAGTGCACAGCTGGCATCCCCAGATGTCATGACGGAGGCCACCGCTTTAACAGGCAGGCAGCCGAGCTGAGGAAGATGACGACTGCTGGTGGGGATGCAGGTCTGCGAGGCGCATTTGAGCTAGCCGAATCGCGGCATATTCCGCGTACCTTGGTGACATTTTAGAACGGTATGAAAAACAAACAAAGTCATTGTAGAAAATGTGAATGGAAAAAAAAAATCCTAATTTAATTGACGAGAACCTGTTTATACAAAGATATGATGAAGCTTACCCTTCTGGCATGCATAAAATGAGACGTACAGTAATCTGCGTGTGCGCCCCAGGACAGCCAGTCATCCGTTCGCTGCGCTATCCGAGGCTGGTGTGCCGAGGCTGGTCAGATGACTCTCAGCGATGACTCAGAGATGACAGTGGGAGTCCTGTTGCCCGTGTGACCAGCGTCGGCCTGACCCCGGGGCCAGTGGCGTGCCCTGCTGTGCCAAGTCTCTGACGCTCTCTGTTGCTGTTCGCCCGTTAGCTTTAGAGGGCCAGCAGACCTCCCTCTCATCCAGCTACATTAGCAGCGTAACAGAGGTCACGGTTGGGGGTAATTTTGTGTGTGTCGTGGCAGATTGCGGTGGGAGCATATGTGCAGGAGAGGAGCAGTCATGTTTCTGTGTGTGTGTGTGTGTGTGGAGGGGGGGGGGCTGGACCTCTGGACTTTAACTCGAATTATAGCCTTAAATTTTAATACGTTACTGATAGGTCCAACAAACATATTTAATGAGGGAAAAATAAAAGTCAAGGGCCCCTTGAGGTCTCGTGGTTACATTGTATCTACATATATTGGAATTTCTTTCTTGTTGACTGCCATACTCCAGTGCTTCCCTAGATTCTGTACTATTACTGCTCATTTGGGTCTATAGGTTTCAATGTTATAATTTATTTATTTATCATTGTTATTACTGGCTTGGAATCGTGTCATGTTACAGGAATAAGACTTAAGCTTCTCTTCTACTCTAGTTCAGCATTACATATATTAAGCATGCTATTGCCTCAACATGCTTGAGTAATGGCAGTTAAAATGATACTGCACACCAGAGTGATGTCTAATTTTAAAATCGCAAGTCTGCTCCAGCAGCTGGCTGGTTCAAAAGAAAAGAACCAGGTCAATAACTGGAGGAAGCCCGCTGGTACAAATGTTTGCTGTTAGTGCATCAGTGGTGCTTACAATCCCTGCTCAGCTTCCCCTGAGTGGTATCGAATCTTAAGGTGCTCCAAGTGCATTTCACTGTGGGAGACCTACTTCTCTGAGTTGTCTAAAGGGATCTGTGTAGCGCGTGGGCCTGCACTGAGGATATGAAATTAAGGATCAGACTGGAATTACTCTCGCATATGTTTTCCAACTGCGGGAAGTGTCTGCTTTCTAGAGCACCCTTCCGGCAGAGGATAGATATAGCTTTCCACTCTGCCACTCACTCTGTCACATGGCTGCCACTTCCTCCTTAGGGTCTCCTCTCTTGAGAGCTGGCCTGTCAGCCAGAGACGATGTGGGTTAGAGGTGTCACTTTTGACTGTTGTGTGGAGGAGGCGGAGGAGGAGAGAGGGTGGGGGGGGAAGGCCACTCAGGTTATCAGCTAAAATGAGGACGATTACTCTGCTCTGGCACGTACACAAAGATTTCTTTTCCTCCTTTTTTTTTTTAAGATACACTCAGAGGAGTTATTATCTTTGGGCACCTCATGAACTGTTTTTGTTAATGGAAGTGAGTTGGCCTTTATAGCCAGCCGAGCATACCATGGAAGTCTTTACCTATTTAACCTTTGCCAGCTCTGAGTCCAAGTGATGAACCATGAAGTTATGAGGGAGTTCCTCTCCGAGGCATTATGGTTATTGTCCTTGCAGCACGTATTGACTCTCTCTGACATTTGCAGAGCACTTTTGCACAACTTGAGCTTCAGCTAAACAGTGCAGACCGAAAACACACACATTCACACAAGGTCTCCACCCACCACCATAAACAGTGATGACTCTGGCAGTCTATTTAGCTGATGGATATGGTATTGACTTTATGGGCTCTTGCTCCATCTGCAAGGGGCTGACATGGTTGGTTTCCTGCGTTTGGATAGAGTTAGCCGAGTCGGATGGATTGACTTGCGTATCGATAACTCTCTCTTCTTGTCTGGAGGTGGGTGTTTTATGGCAGCAGGAAGACAGGATGCTGAGGTTAGAGAGGAGAGAAACTAACATGAAAACCTGGCCTCTATCAGTTGGAGAAGTTTTATCTCTCAGTGGAGGATGATGATCAGGCTTTAGCGCTTTGGTGTCTGAAAATAAACTGGAAACAAATCAGTCATCTTGTTGGCTTGTTTTTCACATCTCTGACTTTTTTTTTGCAGGATTTCTGCATATTCATGTGGAAAGGAGATTAGACGAGATGAAACTTTAAATGTTCCCCTTGGGCAGCTGAGCAAGTAGTGCCTGCTATTCTGCATATGTTCTGCCATTGCCTTTTGTTTTTCTGAGTTCATCTTGTGCAAGCCTGCCCCACCCAGCTGTCTCTTATGAAATATATGTGCTAAAAAAAAAAAAAAAGCGGGAACAAGAAATGGCATTATGACATGTTTTGGCTTGCAGAGGTTCTGTGAAATAAAAGCTGGATTGTTTTTATGTCCTCACTTTTATAGTTTCCGGACTCCACTTTTGTCCATGAATCCATTTTTACTCAGTTTTAGCTTACGCCGTTGCTTTCAGCCTATCTTTGCTAAAAATTTCACTCATTGGCACTTTTTTAAACCTCTGGTGCTGGCTAAGGCCTGCGCTTTAATATCAGCTACTGACTTTGCATTTGTCTGAATTCCATTGTGTCTCCTTTATAAAGGTTATTGATGGAGGCAAGGTAAGTAGCTGCAGTCTCCGAGTGGACCAGCCTTAGCTTTTGTTTTCTCATCTCACACAAACTCTTAATGGCCTTATTGGATCAATTAGAGCCCCTTATATAAAGGTCCTCAGTAACTCACGATTTAGCCAGCCTTCATTAGCTTATTGGGCTTGTAAATAGGCTTAGTCTGTGAGTGTGTGTGTGTGTGTGCTTGTTTGGATTAAGTGCGACATTTTTTATCCTTTCTGCTTATCTTATTGACATTTTGGGTCCGTGCAATCGACACACACTTAAAGGCAGGATAAATGGGTAAACGTTTCCTTCCAAACTCTGTGATGGAAACGTGGACATATTTTGATAACTGCCATTCTGCCCGACGGGGTGGGCCGACAGACACGCGGGTGTTCAGTGAAGTATCTGTACGACTTCTTGGATGTGAGCGTAGTTTGTGAGTCACCCACACACTGTACTGTGAAGAGTTTCCCTCCTGCTGCTCATGAGGGCTCAGATGTACACATCCCGTACATGAAAGACGCTGGGAGACACGCTGCACATGCTCACACGCAAAAGAAATAGAGTGTGAAGCAATCTCCGCAGTGCCCTCACATGCAGCATGGTTTTCGGTCGGTTTATTAATAACACATGGTATCCAGCCTCTTTTCACAAAAAATATTGTGGCTGCTCCTGCTACATCAGAGTTAAATACACATTCAGTTGATTTCAAAATACAAAATACTAGGTTGGACAATTGATTAATAAATCAAATATACTATATATGTTAAACTAATTAGTTAATTAGATGCTTACTGTGTTATATGGGCATGAGTATTCCCTCTAATAATCAGACTAATCGCCATATCATATAAATATTGACTGAGGGGCGTGGTATGAGCCTATGTTTATCTGCTCCATAGTAAAATATTGATGCCTAATAACCATGTAAGTGCTTGATCCGATCCGTTTCTCTGTGGTTGGGATAAAACGATTCTCTCTGCTGGTCGTCAGGTGGCAAGTTCCTGGAGGGACAGAACAATACGTCGGTCGATCAAGTGTTTGAACAGATGAACGAAGCCAGAGTCAGCGTGAGCAGAGCTGCTGAAAACATGGCTACGTCTTAGTCATCTTCCCGCTGTGAATGAATTCAAAATAGGATATTTTTTTTGTATGTTTAGCACAGATTTGACGTCCCATACTGGGCAGACCAGCTTTGCTTATGTACAGTTCCCATTGATTTATTGGCGCACGCTCTGGGTCATATCGACTTTACTGCTGTGCCATGACGCTTCATGCAGGAAGTCGACTAGTCTTGTTGTGATAAAAACAGCACGGATGCCTCCGAGGAGACAGGTGAGGAGCCCAGTGGGTCACTGCAGCGAGCTAGCAGCGGTTCATCAAGTGTGTGGAAATACTTCACTAAACATGACATGCAGAATGTGTAAGTCAGTCCTGAAATAGAACAAAAGCACCAAATAAATGCACACTCATCTGAAAAGGCATCAGAGGAACGGCCCATATCCTCTTTTAATTTTCAGGCTTTAATTCTAAACTGACTTCAGACTTCTTCAAAATCAGCCATTTAAACAACGTCATCTTTTTTTTATCGAAGGAGGAATATTGAATATGTTTTGTGACGTAACCCAAATTTTTGCCATTACACGTTACAGTATATCTGCAGAGGAGTGCAGCAGCAAGTAGTTTGTTAAATGTGTTTGTAACTGCTTTGTCTCAGGCTGCATAATATCAATATAAAGCAGGTGAAATTATATAATAACATAGTTCTGCTGTGCATCCTGTATCATTACTACATCATAATACCATCATACCTTTATCTCTTGAACATTTTTTGTTGTCTTCTTTTCTCTTTTTTCTTCGCTGGGCTCCTGACGGCTTTGACCTCTTCTTCTCCATGGAGAATAACTACATTACCCATCAGTCAAGTGTCAGGACTAAACCAATTCACCTTGATGGTGTCCAAACTGCTTTTGTATTAACTTCATTATTTAACACAAACCAGAAAATCCTGTCTGTGAGGTGATGGCTCTATATTAGCAGTAGAATGAATTCATTCATTAGTGGTTCATCTGACAGCTTTTTGTGGTTTCGTTTTGCATACACAATAGTCTACTAGAGGGTTCCGCTATTTGATAGATCCCCATTCTCCCCTGCTCCTCCCACTCAGGCCAGCAAGCAGAAGGCTGTCTATGAATCAGAAAGTTTGCGGGTGCTGACTTCAACCCACAAAGTGAACTCATAACAAACTGAGGGGACACGGTGTGCAGGGTGATGGAATCCGATCACACAAATGTAATATTTGTTTGGATTCCGGGCGGCAATGTCCATGTCTCCCAGTACCCAAATCCCCCTCTGCACCCTGCAGCATGCTTCTCCTCCATTCTTTTGGCTACACTGATGACGTGTTCTACCCTGTGTCGTCGGGCCACAAACAGCGAAACCCAGATTGTTTCTGTCGCCTTATAAATTCAACCACTGTGTCGGGCTGATGGGATGTGACAAATTTCCCCATTTCCTGTCTTTATTGTATAAGCCTGTAAATATTTATGAACAGCAGTCGTTGTTCCAAAAATGCCTTTGACGTTATTGTGTATTGTGCTCACACAAACATCAAGCAAATAAACTTTGCCTCGTAATAGTCCTGCAAACAGCAGACATCCGATTCTTCCTTGAATACTGTTTGCTCCGTGACTGTGCGTGTGTACTCTTCTCGTTACTCGGGCTTTTGCTGCTCGTGAATGCACAGTTAGAAATGATGTAAAACCGTTTTCTACACAAAGAAGCGGATTTCTAACGTTTTAGTGCCTTTGTTGAAAACTGTTGCCTAATAAAAGACATTAATCGGCTTAGGCGCCTTGATAAGGTTTCCCCTCTACATCACTACGATGCTTCATAGCAGCAACTGTCACACCTTAGAGCCGTGTTTATCTCATTTTTTGAAAAGGGTTAGCTGGAATTTGCCAGATCTCAAAGAGGTATTATCAGCCTCAAACCTTCTGCTCCTGCTGTGAAGAAATCATAGATACTGTGTGCACTTGGACAGTCTTCCCGAGTTCAATTTATGCATCAGTAAGAAACCACGCAGGCTGCCCGGCCCCCTGTGTCAATCACATCTTGCACTCACTCACTGCGTTTCCTCTGAATCTTTTATAGTGCAGCCGACATCAAAGATTCACCAAAATGATAAGTGCTCCTGTGGCCATCG
>JASGAT010328695.1:0-11876 GCA_030220025.1 Chelon auratus | reverse complement strand
ACTGATATTTCAGTATTATTTTTAAACCACTAAACTTTATCTTTCACATCAGCCCGAGTATCAGTATAATATAGTTAATGCAGTAAAATAGAGTTAATATACGTATAGTATAATATAGTGTCACGAACCTTAAACCACTGGTCATTGAAACAATTATCTTACAAGTTATGTAAGATAAAGAACAACACTCACACCAAAATTCTTAATTTGAAATGACAAATTATGATCCTCCTTAATCTTCTCATGAAGCACACAAAAATAACCAAATAACCAATTTTACTATCAATCATTCTTACGGAAGCCCTAAACGGCCATGCATTCATACATTTTATTTCCTCCCGTTTCCCGTGATAACGAGTTAATTTCCTCCGTTTTCCCGAGATAACGGGACAATTTTCTCGAGATCTCGTGATAATGAAGCTTTGTTTTCCCGAGATAACGATAATTAATTCGTGATCTCAAGAAAACAAAACGATATTGTAGTAGGCTATATTAAATCATTGCAGGAAACATCATTCAGGGTAGCAATGTCAGAGGAGCAGGAGCATATTGATAACCGCGTCACATATCTTTTCAATCAAGGCCTGACACTTGCTATTACAGACTATAGACACATTAGTGAGCGGAATCTAACAAGCCATACTGCATGCTTCAAGATCACTCAAGCTCCTGTAAGTTTGCTACTGTCACGCTGCTACTCCCACAACCATAACGTGTCAACACCGTCTCTTTTGTATAAAAAAAAATATAGATTAGATTATGACATAAATGTATACTTTTTAAGAAGAGGTCTGAAGTAGCTAGCAACAGAGGGGAAACAAGATGGCTAATGTGAACAACTGATACACATCATGTGAAAGAGCTGGTGTTTGTCACCACCAGCAGACTTAACCACCGTCAGGTTTTCTGTCTGACAGTGGTGACGTACATTTTGACGGTGCTGACAAAAACCACCAAATGGTCCTCAATGGAGGCTACAATATATAATATGAACAGTATATAAAATGCTTTATACCATTTGTCCATATTCTGGTCAAACTTGTGGAACCTGGTCATCACCAGATTGTGATGCAGGACAAGAGAGATATATAACCTGTCTGCTGAAGTCATGGACATAGAGGAGAAACATATACACCATATACTCCCTGATAAAGCTAAATGAGTGGTGGAGTGATGTAAAACAGCCAGGGAATATTATTTATTATTATTTTTGTGCCAGATGTGTTTTGTGGCATTTACACAGAATGCTTTCGGTATTTTGAAACATTTCAGTTTATGGAAAAGGACCTCAAATAGGAGCTGAACATCAGCGCCCTAATTAAAAGAGAACCGCAGAGGATGTACTTCCTGCTGCAGCTGAAGAAATTTCACCTGCCAAAGACAATGATGGTGCACTTCTAAACTGCCATCACTGAGTCCATCCTCACCACCTCCGTCACCACCTGGTATGCTGCAGCCTCTGCTAAGGACGAGAGCAGACTGCAGCGTGTCCTGTGCTCTGCAGAGAAGGTGAAGGCTGCAGTCTGAAGTCTCTCCACGAGCTGTACGCTTCCACGACTCTGAAGCGTGCAGCTAAGATTGTGGCTGATGATTTAACAGACTCCGATCTGGCAGGCGGCTGTGATGCATCGAGTGCAGGACCACTCACATGGCGAACAGTTTTTTCCCATCCGCAGTGCGTCTGCTGAACAATGCCAAGCCCCCATGAACACATCAAACCCACCACCATCCCACTGTAAATACAGTGTACATATTTTTTCCATATTTACTATTTTATTTTATCTTATTATGCATACTGTGTGCAACAACACCAAAACAAATTCCTTGTATGTACAGACATACTTGCCAATGAAGTCTTTTCTGATTCTGATTCTGATATAAACTGACTTTGACCACACTTCCTTCCTGAGTAAAAGACATAGTTGTTTGTGACAGTACTGGATAGATTCAGTATAATTTAAACTGAAGTGCCTAAAGATTGTGTTAGCAGATTGAATAAATCCATCAGATAATGTGAAACGTCCAGAAAGATGCTTCGTCAGTTTATTTGTCAGCTAAATTAAACTCATTCCATACTTGGACACACACAAAACGGAAAAACGAAAAGTTCATTTGAGTCAGTTCATCACATGTTTCTCATTAAATATATTTGTTTGTATGTTTGTATTAATATGCCCAAAGTGGAGCTGTAAAATGTTGTTTTTAATTTTGTAACAAATCTGAGCACAGTACAATTTATTTGCTGTGTCCAAGCAGCTTCTATAAAAACATTACAGTAAAACACCTTCTCTGTCAGCTGGTGTCTAGCTCATATCCATGCTCTCTGAGGGTCCTACAACCCCCCCATCCCCTCCCTGGACGCTCTGGTAGATGGAGGCCATGTCGGCGTTGGATCTGATCTGGTTGCCGAAGTCTGCCATGCTGGGGCTCCTCTCCACCTCGGGCACCGCCAGCAGGGCAGCAACAGCACGCATTGCCGAGCGCCGCAGCTCTTCCTGCTTCTCAAACTCCTGCTTCACGGAGCCTGCCTTCACCTACAGGTGGTGAGGAAGACTTCTTAGAGTTTACAGCACGATTAACTGTCATAGTAAGCTTATTTACAACGTGCTCTCAAACACAGAGTGTGACGCAGATTTAAAAGAAAAAAATACATGAACACTTTAAACAACTCAACAGTTTTAAGGCAAAGAAATTATCAGGAAATGAATATGAGTAATCTGGTGGACAAATTTAATAAGTCTTTTATTTCCCCCAGAAATAAACAGAATGAGGAGTTTTTGTTGACTGAAGTGACTTTATCAGCTGAAGTTTTTTTTTTTTCTTCTGATAACAAACTGAGGTGGAGGAAGTGTGGGCTGGGCCTACATAGGCGGCTTCTCACTCTTCTCATCTCTTGATCTTTAAACCTTTTGATTCATTGGCATGTAACCTGGTGGTGTGTTGTGGCTTTCTGTGCCAACCATCACTTATTATTCTAGGGAGGGGGATGTTGTCAGTTCTAAGCCTCAGATTATGACCGACATTAAGGCATTAAGCATTTCAAAAAGGAACAGGAATGTGGAAAAGATGCCACAACAATGAACTGTATTCATTTATAACAGAACATTCTAATATCTAACACTGTTATGTCCTTTACACGAGCACACATGGCTGCAGTAAATGTGCTGTGTGAGTTAAGGTTTAAAAAATCTTTATATAAGCTAGCTAAAACTATTCCATGTCACAACACGTCTTTGCTTTTATATGAATCATAATTTTAAAGTGAATCACTGTGTTTTCGTACCTTGGTTGTGCAGGTAGCTTTAAGCGGCTCCACCAGTCTGTCCAGTCTCTGGAGGACAGCAGCAGGACACAGAGAGGCCAGTCTGGCCAGCATCAGGAAGGTCAACATCTACAGCACACAAAGAACAACAAACCTGAGACAAGAGTTGATTCATAAATCACTAACTATGTAATCTATAAGACTATATAGTCTGAACTCTTGTAGTTATATTTTTTGCCCACTCTTATATCATAGTGGTCTTTGAGTCCTTCCTCTACGTGATCCAGGAACTGCAGGACGTCCAGTCCCTCCAAACAGCTGTCCAGCAGCGTGTACATACACTCAAATGCTGCCTTGCGCACATCCAAACCATCGTCCACTGTATGTTTGAAAGGCCCCATCTCCACCTGCAGGACACATACAGAAATACACATCAGAGCATAAACAAACACCTGCAGCTCTTCAACCAGTGAACCCACCTCTCTGATGAGGTCCTTCCTGATCTGGGTCTCCTTGTAGAGGTGAGGCAGCACAGCTCCCAGGAGACCACGGATCAGAGTTGGTTTGTTATGAGCTGCTGAGTTGAACATCACCAAGGCAACACGGCGCACATTGATGTCCTCATCCTGGAGAGTCTTCAGGAAGTCGCCTGTCAAGCAGAGATGACATGTAAAGAGGACAAGATGTGTCTGTGTAGACGTCAAAATGTAGAAGTGTAATGCCAGTTTGGAGAGGTGGACTAGTTTGGTTTCTCTCAGTTTAGATTTAAGGTGTTTTTAAGGGTGCTCCGATCAGCATCTTTACAGATGATCACTGATGGCAGGTCGAGGGACGGACTTTTGGCCAATACAGATCACTGTACAGAGTGTGTTATGTTACAGTGTGTGGTAAAAAAAATAAATAAAAAGGTTCCTCAATACTGAACCTGGATAGTTAATAGTTAATAGTACAGCAACCACACATAATGCAGAACAAATATAGCCCTGCTTTGCTGTGGACGACTGGTAGATGTTCATCTGTGATGATGTTTGGCTGCTGACGGCAGCATGCATAGCAAGCAGGGAGACAGGTGGTGGGACTTGTACTTGGACAGGTAGCAAAAAACACAGGCTGGTTTTGAACTCTGTGGTGAAGGCTATAGCTTCAGTTTATTGATGCACCCCACAGAACACAAACTTTAACCAAAAGAGACACTCCTCCGAAAACAACTTCAAACACAGTAGATCATACATACAGCTTTATTAGTGAGAAATGTGTTTTAAAGTTGGGAACAGGTTCAGGTTAGTCCTAGTTTTGGTTCTTACCTATGCAATCTTTCAGCAGTGAGTCTATGGGAGCAGGATGGTCAACGATAGTGAACTTAATAGCCGTCACCACTGTGCTGCGAGCCAGAGGAGAACCTGTACGAGTGGTAGAAGAAAGATTTTTTTTTAAATTGTGAATAATTTTAAAATGTATAGAGTCGTCACATCCTCACACATCGTACCAGCTTTAAGTTGCTGTTTAAGTCTGGGCAGAAGCTGTGCAGGGTTGACTAAGGTCAGTTTTCCCAAACATTCGGCCACCAGGTTCCTGGTTCCCTCCTCCTGACACTCGCAGTTCTGGAACAGCAAGGTCCAGATAGACTCCACATGGGGCGAGAGACTTGAGGCTGGACAGGCACTGAACAGAGAGAGAGAGAAGGTATGCAAGGTATGCATCTGTTTTATTAGCATACATATTAAAATGGGGCTGAAATAGACAGAATCACACACTAAATAAGATGTATTGAATTCACTCATTTTGCTTCTTGATTGGTCAATACACAACTCCTCTTCATAACAAATATAAGAAATTCAGGTGGTAAGATGTTGCAGTAAGAACAGCTGTGTGGAGAGCTGTGGAAGATAAAACATGTGTCTTAAAACACAACTGAAGGAGATGAAGGCACACCTGATGACTTCTTTGAGCGAGTGTAGGAGCAGGTACTGTCTCCGTGGCTGAGCTGAGATCTCTTTCAGCAGGAAGGGCAGGTAGTCGTTCAGGCTGCCGACCGCCATGCTGCCTAATGCACAGGAGGCTGCCGTCTTCACCTGAAACCACAAACAAGATACAAAGCCAACCTTCTCACTTTCAACCAAAATCATTTGGTTATAAAACCCAAAACTAAAGGAAAGAGACTGCCCAACTAGTTTAAAAGCACATAATTTTCACTGCAATCAACATGAATCTTTAGTTATTTGCTGAGAAATGATCAGATTTTGTCTTTTATAAAACAACAACTTGGATAAAAATCAGACAGTGTCTTACCTCCTCACTGGTGGAGGAGAAAGCCTCCAAGATGACTCCCTGCACCTCTTTGCTCCCTCCCAGACTGCCACTCCTCCCCACCTCCCCCAGACACAACAGAGCCAGGACACGAGCTGATTCCGAAGACCCGGGATTCTTTACCTGAGAAGAGGAGAGGAGAGCTGTAATAACACGAGTATGTTAGTACTGAAAAATGTACAGTAAAATATTTTTGGGTTATGTTAACCATGTTATGTTGATGGGCTTGGCCTTTCAAATTGAGAGCCCAAGAATTTTAACTATATGTAGAGGATGCAGGCACTGATCTGATTACAGTTGATAAAGGATATTTTATATCTACACAAGCGACTTTCTGACACACATTAACCATTCTTTTAAAAAAAGTAGTAGATCTATGGTCCAGTACAGTCCTGGTTATTTGAGTTGGACATCTCCAATGTCCAACGTAAAGTACAGGTGTAAACACACACAGACCACATGTGGAGGTGGCCTGAGACATATTTACACATTTGACCTCATTTCTTTGGTAGTGTGAACACACAGTGAGTCCTGGGTCAAATTAAAGTCCACCTATTCAACAGCGGTGAGTGGTGAGTAAAACTCATTCAGTAAAAAACACACTATTATAAATCATCACCTGAAAAGGAAAAAATCCTTATGTCTGATCTTTAGTAATGAGAGCCTTTTAAAATAGTCTGTCCTTGTAGCTGTTAATTACTAAATAATAAATAAATATAAATACGAATGAACTAATGAAATAATTTAATATGAGTACACTGTGTGTAGTACAAGGCAGTTATGCAGAGTGAGGCCATCGTACTTTCTCAGCAATGACCAGTGTCTTTATTTATATTTATTACCGGAGATTTTTCTTTCTCTGCTGCAAACAGCTCAGTGGTGAAAACACTCTGAGTATAGATGGATTTAGATAGATAGATGCTTTCAGGGTTCAGTTATAATCTGAGCTTTCGGGGATCAATAAATGGATGACGTGTGCTTTGCAGCTTGTTCCAAAATGTGTGCAATTATCCGTGTTAAGAGCACACAGAACAGACAGCTGTTCATGGTTCTGATCCAACGGTACATCTATCAGCAGCAGCCGTTATAATATAATCTACTGTGTCACAAATTAAGTTGAAATTTATTTTCGTACAGTGTGAAACTACAATCGGATATCAAGACACATTTAAAATTTCAGGTCATGTCAGTCAGACAGGTCATGATAAATCCAACAGGATCCAAGTAGCTTCTGCAGTTTTACAAGAATGGTGGAGAGTTGGTGTTTTAATAAGAACATCTGTGGGCGTTGCCCATCAGAAACTCACGTGACTAGGGTCAGGTCTGTATTTGGAGCTGGTTGCTTTTCTACCTATTGGTACACAATCACTTTACAGTGACAGACAAATCTGCCCATTCACTCACACAAGCACACACCGGTGCCTTGCACTAGGGGCAACAGGGGATCCAGTGTCATGCTCAAGGACACTTTGGCATGTGGCATGTTCTGGGGATCTAACTGCTAAGGACAAGCCGCTCTACCTACTGAGCCACAGCCACCCTGTATTGGTTTACATTTTCACATGCTCTGCCTCTACACACCTCCTGTATGAGGCTGGCCACAGTGCCTGGTGTCTCTTTGGGAGACGCAGAGGACAGAGCAGCCACACAGCGAGCGACAGAGTGGTAGGACTGTCTGTGGATGATGGTGCTGTCTGCAGACGGCCGAGAGCTGTGAAACGGCTCCGTGAGAGACTTCAGCAACTGACTGGAGAGGAAAGAAGGATATTACATTAAATAAATGCAGTTAAAGACAGGGTTTGAAAATACGCTCATCCCGTTTGAGGAAGTCACATCCAAATATATAATGTCAAAGAACAAAATAAATATTGATCAAAAAATACTGTAGCAACAGCTCCTAAAATCCAAATTATTTCATCTAAAAATCAAAAAACACACACTTCTTCCTGAGAATAGTAAGATGGGATTTAGAATCGCTCATAGATAAATCTGAAACTGTGAATTTAAATCTTCTTTAAATCTTCCTGATCATGCAAGTCTTTGTTTTTCTAAGCGAGACTTGCTTTATTGTCATCGAGATGGGAAGACACTCAAATTACACTTTTGTTCACAAACACATTTAAGGTATCATAAATGTAATACTTTGTTTTAAACTGTTCCTAGAGTCTTGCTTCTTCAGCTCCAGGTTTAATACATTTCTTTAGAGTTTTTTAGGTAGGGGTGTTTTCACTTTGTTCTCACCAGTTTTACGTCACTGAAAGTGTCTTGTGAATTATTTCTTGGAAAGAGTGGGAAGAATATTTGGTTAAATATATGATAATCTGAGGTTGTATCATCCAGTTCTGCCAGACTGAGTATTACTCTTTGCAATTAGTGATCTTTATCTTTTGAATCAGTGGAGTTCCCCTGAGCTCTGACTCAGAACAACGTCCACACTCAGACGTGACTTAATCTAGACTTTTGACTTGAGGGGATCTCTGTTTAGGTTTCAGCGTGCAGTACGTACTGTATAATTACATTTGTAATACGATATAATGGCTTTAATCACCTTAAGGAATTTTAACAGTGTGGGTTTTGGAAGGTTTTCATGTCACTTGTTAAGATAACAGCTGTTTACAAGCCTGAGGGAATCACAGACTTTTTGCACTACTGCTTTTTTAATGTTGTTTTTTTTTACAACATAGATTGAAACTACTAGAGTAATATCAGCAATTAAAAAAAACTTGTCGGTCAACAATCACAAACAAGCCATTAGCAATCATCCTCAACCCCAAACAGCTTTCCCATCAGAAATCTGTCCACCACGTCAGTTTTATATTGTAGTGGGGACATTTGGGTCCAAGACACAGCTCAGCATGACACTCCATCCTACCTGTAGCCCAGGTTACTGGTTTTGGACAGCACCAAAGCCTGCAGGAATTCCACTATGGCTGCCAGCGCGCCGCCCTGCAGCAGTGGAGAATGGACGAGCCTGAAGACTCCTGGCAGCACGGAGGAGCTGATCTTAGCCAGAGAGGAGGGGCAGGCTTTGGCCATGCAGGTCAGCAAGGCAACAGATACCTAAACACAGATGAACAGTACACCAGAACATGCGTTATGTAATGATTTCTATATTCACCGCTTAGGTTATCAGAAGTAACGTCTTATATAATGTCTTCTTTTAGAGGGATTTAATCTTTTCTCATAACTGTCTTCATTTGTCTCAGTGGGGTTTTCAATCTTTTTTTCAGCTTGAGATGACAATATTATTCTAAGTTTAACTGTGTGTCTGGAATAAAGTTGTTTTTAACATGAATAGATTAGGTACATGAAGTTACATTTGTCACATTTTAGTGTTAGATATTATTCTATACTCTTATTCTCTTAATCTTATTCTATATATTTTTTGTTTATAGATTAGCAGATTTTGCCATTTAACAGGATGTTGCGTGTTTTAATACAGGATCTTAATAACTGGAGCAGGACCTCAAATATCCTCAGATGTCCTCTATCTGTATTACCCACAGTGCAATTCAACTGCTAACAGCTCTAGTAGCCTCTAACGTAGCCTGGAGGCTACAGAGGTCTGGTCATTTCGCTTTTTTCCATGACTTCTTCTTTTACACAAGTAAAAGTCATTCAAGTGATATCTATAGCAGGAAATAACAATAAACTTTTATTACTTAAGCATACTAATCCTTTTATACTTGTAGACATATTTTGATGAGTTCTGACGCAGGCGGTATCCAGACATTTGTAAAGCATTTAACGTTTGGTTTATTGAACTACACATTAATCTACACAGCTGAAGACATTTCAGGAAGGATGAGTTAGATTAAAACTAATCATAGGACCTGGCCTCTTCTTTCTCTGAACTGTTTGGCCACTATTGTCACCACATTTGCAACATACTGTGTTTAGATAACCTGTTTTATGTTATTTTTGAAATACACTTTTTTTTTTTGGAAGTTTATGCCAAATAGTTCTTAATATCCTAAGGCAAGATCAACAATTTTGATCACATAGATATTTCACCACTAGTAAATCAAGGTTTATAGTTTTTACTCCCTGTTCAAACACAATCCTTTTATCTATTTATTTATCCGTCCTGTTTATCCGTTTATTCTGCAAAAATCACCCTAACTGTCTGTCACACAGTTAAGTCTACGTGTACAATATCATCTACATTTTTTCCACAAGTAAAATAATAAGTCATTAAGACGACTGTCTGAGATATAAGAAGTTCATCAGGAATGTGATTAATGTATGTCTGTGTTAGATTACAGTGGAGTACCTGTGACACATGCATGTCACTCTCATCCACCAGGGCGGGAAGTTCACTCAGGACGGGCTCCAGGGCTGCTGGTTTGATGCTGGCAGCATGATGTGTTACCAGTGATGTGAGACAAGCCAGCGTGCCGAGCTTCAGAACCCGCTGGTTCTTCCGCAAGAAAGATCCCAACACAGACAAAGCTTCAGGCAGGATGGGTGACAGGTCCACCTGGAGAGCGAAGTCAACTTTCAAAACAAAAGTCAAATAAATAAATGTGTTCTTTCCAAAAATAAAGTCTCATAACAAACCTTTAATGGAGAGGCACAGACAAGGGTAATGGTCCTGACTGCTGTCAGTCTTGTGATCTCATTTTTTAATCTCTCCAGAAAGATCGCCAAGACTCCCTGCAGCTCTGCCACCAGGTGGTCGCCAAGGTGACACACCATGTGACCCATACAGGAAATAGCCCGCTCTTTCACTTCCTGGTCGATGTCTGTAGCTTTTAGTCTTTTCATGGTTACTGAAAACACCTTGAGAGAAAAAATTATCAATGACAGGTTAAACACATATGAGCACAAACAGCTACTAGTCCACGTAAAAAAAAGTAAAAGCAATATAATATTGAAACAAAGGAGCAGAGAGTATACATAGAATGAAAAAGAAGCTCTGAATCATTTTATGTTTCATCCTACATTAAAAATTGAGAACAAACTTTAGAAAATCTTGCTTGGTAATTGACAAATATTCCAAGAAGTAATACCAGGCTTAGGGGCAGCTTGTTGATACTTTTTTAATCCTTTAGAAAAGGCTATGTGAATATTGATGGGGTAATTAATAAATAAATAAGCTGAATTATGAATGTGTTATGAAGAAATAAGATGAATTGTGGAAGCAGAATGCACCATCAAACTCTTATCTTTCAACATTATTCCGTATCAGTGCTTCTTATCCATGCTCAAACTTCTGTACACACTGTACGATAAGCTATGATATTACTATAGCAACACAATAAACAGTCAGAAAAATGTAGAGCACAATCAGATACAACACACATCCGACACATATCAGAGGAGGAAACCTTTCAAAAAGCCATGGTACCTCCTTAATGAATGGTTTGGGGTCGAATCCTCCAGCTGAGGTGGTCACTCCCTGTGGCCTCATCACTCTGACCAGCTGCTGGGTGACCAGCAGAGCCTCTGAGGTGATCTTGTAGAAAGTGTCTTCAACACACGCCACCACCGGAGGCACCAGCACCTGCAGAGACCAAAGCAGGAAGTCTTCACATCGTCACTGAAAGCTGTTTGGCTTAGAGTTCAAATTTATCTCTCAGGGCAAATCATGTGGAATATCAGAGGGATGCAGAGAGTATGTGAGACTTTTGACAATGTACTCAGTCTATTTCTGACTGCTACTCAAAAGTTAAGCCAAAGCAAGTAGAGCTCTCCCTGGTGTCCAGCTGCAGTATAGTTCATAAGCTGCCTCCTTCATGTTAGTGAATGGGACTAAAACACTAAAATACAAATCAAATAATTTTTTTCAGGAATGGTTTCTGTTATTTTAGGTAGTTAATATAATATTGATGCATGTTCATGTGTCAATTTTTTGGATAGATTTCGCTTTAGTTCGAAAAAAAATTAAAACAAGTACAGTGTATACTTTAACATTTCCTTGTAAATGGTGGAGGTACAGCAGGGTGCAGTATTAAATGAAAAGTGAGTCTGGCGGAAGTCATTGATTATCTACGTGGCTCCACTCTCGGACCATACTGCTCCAAAGTCGCGAGATCCCTGGGAAAATAGCGTCAGTTTGTGAATGCAATGACGCGGTGACGCTATGTCCATAGTCTATGGTTCAGAGGAGGGCCCTGCTCTGCTGAAAGTTTATCGTTGCACAAATACTGAGATGAATTTCCAGTGATGTTGCAGACATTTTATAAAAGTTTGTATATATTTTGATTCTGCATAGTGTGTTTTATACATCCATAAACATATTAACAGGTCAACAATTTAATATTTTTATTAGGGTTATCAAAAATACAGGGCTGTGTTAAAAAAA
>JASGAT010328686.1:0-27369 GCA_030220025.1 Chelon auratus | reverse complement strand
AAAAAAAAAATGCATACTCAAAAAATGCAGTATCCTGTCTTGTTAGTTCACAGTATCTGAACTGTGTGGGAACGCAGGCCATAGCTTTAAAAATGATAGTCTCAGTAAGATGGCATTTTCGTTTTACTTTCACTTTTTGTTATATTTTAAATAGTAATAAAAAATCTGTACTGTAGGTGCAACTCTAAATGTCTTGATATTTGACCGTGTCTATAGAAAGTGATGGTGCACCTTGATAAACTGATAAGCCAGAGGACTAAAGGATCATTTGGGCCACAAATGTGCCACAGAACCTTTTATGTGGCTGAACCTAAAACTTACAAATTCACCAGTTGTCTTTTCTTTTTCACTTGAGCTCATTTCACGATCCACCAATTTTTGCTGCACACTCATTTCTGCCATGAGCTCTGGGTGCTATATGAAATGACATTTGCATGAAATATGTTTCTCTCATGGGCGGCACAGTGGCATGGTGCCACCCCTTCTTTCCGTGAAGCACTGATGCTTCACGGAAAGAAGGTTCCGGGTTCGAATCCAAAGAATTTCAAAGACATGCTCGCAGTGAAGTTGTGCAAGGTGTGCATGCATGTGCGTGTGAATGGTTGTCTGTCTCTCTGTGTTAGCCCTGTGATAGACTGGTGACCTGTCTAGGGTGTACCCCGCCTATCGGCCGATGACAGTTGGCATGGGGTGTAGCCCCCCCACGGCCCTTCATAGGACAAGCGGTTGCAGAAGAGGAATGACTGTTTCTCTCATGTGAAAGAGTGACGACATTTTTTTATTCAACAGTTCCATGTTCCAGCAAGAGAATTTAGACAATTCACCGGGGCCTAATACTGCACAGTACATTCATTTCCAAAAGGTTTTGCAGATCAACCTTCCCCTTTCTTGATGATAGTCGTACAGGGAGCTGTCCAAGAGCAGATTCATATTGTTCCTCTGGTTGCTTAATGGTTAGCTTAGCCTGAAATGCATCAGGGGTCCGTATTTGACAGGAATGTTTGCAACAAAGATGCAAACAGATTGACTGAGGGAAAGGAATTCAGAAAGCATGGGCCAACATTTTGGCATTTTTAAGGCATTGATATTCACGGACAGCTTCCCTTCATTCATGGACAAACATTTAAAGCACTTTACTGGAGTATACAGTATGAATCAACACAACTGTCCACTCATAGAATGACATTTATGAACTTTAAATTTCAATTTCTTTACAGTTTGACTTACTTTCAAGTTTTTTTGCACTTTGCCCCGACCGTCCAACTAAAAGTAAACCAGTGGCAGTTTGTTTTCAGACTGACTTGCATTAGAAATATGATCTGACCTGTGTCAGACCAAAATCAGGCCACATAAAAGCACTGAAAGTTTAATTTAAGGTGCAACTCAACAAGGCCATTGTAAACACATCAATATGATGCAAAAAAGATGTGGGAGATGTGGAACACAGCATAACAAGTAAGAAAGAATATCAATAAAAGAAAAGGGATAGAAATCTTGCAACTGTTTGCTGTAAATAAATAAAAACGTTCTCATTGAGAACTATAGTGGACACAGAGGCTTGGAGACACACTTTTACAGACAATAACCGCTGCACCTCACTGGTTAAAAATGGTTTCATCCATTCATCTCATTCTAAGAGATGATGAGTGGCTTAGTTGTAAGTGAGGCTTGTAAAATAAGCAGAAACAATCTTTCACATAAATCAAAGCTAGTTGTCTTGTGTTTCTGCACCTTCACATATATAAAGTAAATCTTAGCCTTTTATGAACACAATCATCACACATTTTGGGATCAGATACCTCATTATTAAATGTTCATTTATAGCTGGGACAGTCCCTGTCGTTAGAATAGGGCCACTTCCTCCTGCGGGTTGATTTATTTTGAGACCAGAACACTGTGTGTTCGGACGATTTTTTTTTATTACAGTCTGAGTATTCTCTCCAGTCTTAGTATCTTTCCAGAAAAGCACACAACGCATCCTGGCAGACGGTAGCAAGTATGGGATTCATCCACCTCTTGCACAACTTTCACTCATTCTGGCTGGTTTCCGTGGCAGCAGAGGCTGGGCCGGGACTGCTGGATGCACTGGCACGAGTCGTAATACCCTTCCAACCAAACAGAGCTTCCTGTCGGACAAGGAAGAAAAGGTTAACAGAAAAATCTGTCTTGGTATTATTATTATTATTGCTATTATCATATGTTATAGTATCATTGCCATATAAAATGAAATAACAGCTGCTGACCTGCACAGTCCCCAAAGAGAGCGTCCAGCCTCCAGGTGAGTCTCCTCCATGGGGCCTTGATGCCGTGGAGGTGCCAGCACTCGAGGCCTGAGCTGAAACCGTAGGTGCAGCTCCTTCTGAGGCTGGTGCTAAAGCTGGTAGGGTTTGTGAGGATGAAGTGGAGACAGTCTGCATATTCTGAGCTGGTGCTGTGACCGTCTCCTCCTCAATGGGTGTATCTTGTGAGCCGCCCAGAACCGAGGAAGAGTTCGAAAGAGGTGGAACCGACCCGGAGACAAAGCTGGGCGCAGGGCTGCACTCCCCTGAGGTGCTGGGAGGAGTGTGAGTGTGAGCAGCTTTCTTCCTGCGCAGTGTGTCAATCCAGCTGGAGCTGTGTCTGGACGCAAACGAAGCCAGGGCCAGAGAGGAGAGCCTCATGTTTTTCCCTGAAGTGATCAGCTCTCCAAAGCCCTCCTGGTGGGCGAAGGCATATCCTGACCTCCTGGAGCCACTGCGGGCACCCAGACGGCCCTCTGACACACTGCCCATGCCACGCCAGGCACCACCAATGCTCCGACCTATAGGCTTCCGTCTCTTCTGCCTCACCAACTGAGTGTAACGCACCTGTAAAGGAGAGTAAAGAGGGTATTATTCCTACATCTAGTAACATGTAATTGGTAGTTCATTCATGTTTGACATTTCTAAATTATATTTATTTTCCATTTACTAATCTCTTAATCGATCTTTTGCTCCTGTGTGTGATTCGCATTTCTTTTGCATTTTGTACTGATTCTAGTTACAGTAGGTCCTGCATGTATTTCACTCCAACAGCTCATCAAACTGAGTCTTTGGCAGTTTTTTTATCTGCTCATCGAAACTCAAAACTTTTCGTACTTTACAGCTCAACCTTGACCCACGCATATGAGAGGGACTACAGAGAAACTACATATAAATTAAAAAAGGAACACCACCTTCGCAGTGGCTTTGGTTGGATGCTCAGCTAGCTCAAAAGGGACTGTGAAGAGACTGACAAGGCCACGTACTCAACCTTTATTCGTCGACTGAAAGCAGCTTGTGTCATCAGGGTGCACTGACTGAGTCAATATTTGCGGGGTATTTAGAGTTCGCGAGGCCTGCACACACTCGTCATCCCATGCTCGGAAGAACTGGCTTTATGTGAGTAGCTAATCATTGCCGTGGCACATTTCAAACTAACACACAAGGAAAACAAAAACATGTCGCAACCAAGAAGATGTACACATCATAACTGGAAACTTCTGTGTGTTTTCTCACCGTGTCTGAGAGCTGAGGTTTTAGGTCCAGCTTGAGGAAGCGGAATGCCAAAACTGGAACTATGCATATTGCTGTAGCCAGTGCAATAGTTAACCACACGACTGGCTGCAACAATGTGCTCTGGGCACTACCTGTACACAAATACAGACACAGACATGAAGGATTATGTTACAGAAATATAAACAAATGTTCTCTACACACATGAATAGTGAACCTCATTTTAGAATGATCTCACAAGATTCGTTCTTGTTAAATTACTCTAAGCTGTGAGTGTTTTGATCAGTCTAGTGCAGTTGTGCCTTCTTGATTTTAATATTTGATATTTCACCAGATTCACCTCCAACCAGTCATATCTGTCCAGACCCATGTGGTATATGTAGAGAAGACTTTCAAATAGATTAAGAAAAGTATTTGTCAACGTTATTTTAGAATATGATCTGGTCCTTGTCCTTGTCCTTTGAACTCCAAATTCTAATCACTTAATTCTTGAGAACAAGTTTAGACAAATCTCCCACATTATTTTTGCTGGTGATGGCCTCAGGGTGCTCAGTTTGGAACTGATTATGTAATAATTAAATCTGCGTTAAACCAGACTCATATTCTGATGATCAGAACTGATTCTAGATAAGCCAATCTATTTATGAGCTGGCTAAAATGCATTTTTTTCTAAAATGACTGTGACCTGGACATTTAACCACCAAAATGTAATTAGTTCATCCTTAAGTCCCTCAATTTTCTGAGATTCTGCTTTCACAAGTTGACTTCTTAGCCACTCCCCTTTTTTTGTGAAGTCGTAGAGACCTTGACCTTTGAACCCTAAATCCTAATTCTAATTCTGGCCACGGCAAAAAAAAACAACTAGCCACATTTGAGCAATCATACAATGTAGAAAATTAGGTTTTGCACATGCATAAACAGACAGATGTTCGCATGGTGTACACCATGCACTATGTCTGTCAAAGGTTGTGTGAGTTGGAATAGGTCTTCCACTTTACTCTCAAGTAGTAGCCCGCTTTTAACCAGTCTTTTATTTATTGCACTGAAATGTTATTTGATGCTTTTGTATAGTGTTGTTTATGCTGCTATGCCTGTATGTTTCCCAAAGTCCAAGGACTACGGCTGGAAACTAGCTTCTCACTTAATACACAAATAAACATAAAAATAATTTTTTAACTCTGAAATAAATTTACAGTATTTATTTGGTGGGCGTACACCTGTGTGCATGTTAAAGACGAATAAAGAGAAAGCAGGAGACCAACCTACAAAGTGGAACTGATTAGGAAAAATCCTGAAGAGAGTCTGACTGTGCAGGGCAAACATGATGGTGAAATAGGAGCCCAGAGAGCCCCACACAAACACATGGTTGATAATGGTCCAGAAGCCTGTATCAAGAGCGATCTACAAAATCACATGAACATGGTGGCCAGTTAAGTCACATTAGGGAAACAAGTTGAAGTTAAATATCGGAAAGCTAACACAACCCTAGACTTTCTCACCTGTACACTGACCACAATAACCAGGGCAGTTGCTGTGGTGACTGCAAAGGTCTGGTAGTCAGCCAGGGGGACTCCTGTACTCTGAGTGGCGTCGGACAGGACGGCGTAGGGGACAAAAAACAGCACCACTGATGTGTAGATGCCCTGGGCGATGCAGATGAAGAACTCTCTCTTGTTGAAGAGGAGGTTGAGCTGCCCGGGCTCATACAGCTTGGGATACTCCAGACTTCTCTGGTCAGGAACATCCTGCCGTAAGAGAGGAAGTGAGAGACTGCATAGACTAAAATAAGACTAGAATGTCTACAGCTAAGCTAGTGGCTTTGGGGTTTGCAGTAAAATGCAAACATCAGCATGCACCACACTGACCTTACTATCAAACTGACATTTAGCAACCGTTTCCCATTGTAACCACTTCAGTTAGCATTTTAAGTTAATAAATGCTGTCATGGAGGATATCAACAAAGACATAAGGGATACTTATCTGGGGACCATGAACATCTGTACAAAAAAGAATGCAATACAGTTTGAGTATAAAGCAATAAAGTGAAAAGACCTGGTCAAATATCCCCATGGCCAGCACAGGGAGGGAGGTATAGACAATGTTGTAGAGTGTGATGAAGAATTGATCGTACACTGTCTGCAAGAGAGAGGAGATAAGGCACACATGCATGCAGTTAAAATCACGACTGTGATTTCCTGACTCCTGATTCTTGACGTTGTGTATTCTTGTTAACTGCTCTCTGACCTGTGCGGAGAAGCCACAGAAGAAGCCGAACCAGAAGTGCACCATGGTGAAGGCAAAGTTCTTGTAGAAGAAATAGCAGAGGAAACGACACATGCGCAAGTAGGACCAGCGCCCGTGAACCAGCAGGAGTCGCTGCAGGAAGCGGAACTGGGAGAATGAGTAGTCGCTGGCCAGCACGGCCTGGATCCCCTCCTGACCTGAAATACCAACTCCAATATGAGCGCCTGAAGGAGAGGAGAGGAGAGGAGAGGAGAGGAGAGGAGAGGAAAGGAGAGGAGAGGAGAGGAGAGGAGAGGAGAGGAAGTCAGCAGGCTGTAGTTGGTTGTCATGTTCAAACTTTGTTGTCTTCCTGAACCTTTTATATAGCGTTATCATTGCACTGTGAATCATTTAACATTTTATCAGAACTCAATAGAAAGATGATAAGAAAGAACTATTTGGAGTTTCCAGGTTGAGATGACATTTTCTGGGTAGCTTATCATCCTCCACATAAACCTAATTAATGTGATGTCAGATATAAACCGGGTGTATCTGAAGGAGGATAAGAGCTATCTGGAAAACGGTCTCACAACCTGGAAAGCCCTGGTAGTTCTTTGTAACAGCTTGTAAATGATCCATAAAACGTTTACAAAGGCTTTCTTACCAGTTTATAAATCTATTTATCTCAATAGCCCTAGTATCTGTACCTCATTTAGAGTAATACACATAGAATAAATGCCACAGGGGAGAACAAATGATAACCTTGAAGTCAGACATCACAGGATGTGAACTAGCCGCACCCATCACTGCTGCACTGATTGCATTTCTGCTTTGTACTTGCATAAATTCATTTCAACAAACCTGCACATATACAGTAAACATAGCCATGGTGTACAGCCGCAGACAGACATCCAAGGTAATGCAATAATTACGAAGTACTGAACACTACAGAGAAACAGAGCACAGAGTTCCACATTCAAGAAGAATTCAACACACTCGTGCGGTGTTACTCTGTATCACATTGTTCAACTTCTACTGAAATGAACATATGTGGAAACTTTAGAATTTACACTAGAATTATAATCTAGAAGTTATTCTCTCAGCACTGCAGACCGTATGAGGACATAACACCCACTGCAACACACATTTCCACACAGCCTCCGTCACCACTAGGCAAACCATGGAGATAAACAACCTCGACAACTTCTGCTTAGAATTTCCATTGCTTAAAGGTAGGCCCTGGCACGTACACGGCTAAACCCAACTTCTCTCTTTCGTTCCCATCTCGACAACAACACTCCAGTCCGCCATCAGTCGTGCATCCACCCTTCCTGCACAACTCACTTTTGATCATGCTGACGTCGTTAGCTCCGTCTCCTATAGCCAGAGTCACGGCCTTCTTGTGTTTCTTGATGAGCTCCACCACCTGAGCTTTCTGCAGCGGGGTGACTCTGCAGCAGATCACTGCTTTGCATGCGCACGCCGTCGACAAAAACTCTCTCTCCATGTCCGCTTCAAGTGCATGGGCCTGCGGAGGTAGAGAGAAGCTTTGGAGGTTATTAAAGAAGAATGTTTTGCTGATGCAGATGACATAGTTCTGTAAAATAGCAGTGGCAGTTTAACTATTCAGGACCACTGCTTGTTTTTTTGTATGGTATGAGAGTTTGAGGGCATGCTATTCATACCAGACTGTGACCGTTGATTACGAGGGCAAACTCTCCAGAGATGTTGTCCATGCAGTTAGACGGAGGAGAGGCACTGGGGAACTGCACCTGTTTCCCTCCTCCTCCTCCTCCTCCCCCTGATCCTTCTCCTCCTCCTCCTTCTCCTCCTTCTCCTCCTCCTGTTGCTGCTGCTGCTGCTGCTGTACCATCTCCTTCTTGTCCTTCTTTGAACCCATTACCCATGAAACATGCCTCCCCCACTTCTTCCATCCCTTCCTCCTTCCCTCCATCTCTGGTTTGTGAAAGCTCGATCATCTTCTCCCTCGCCCTCCTGGTGAGAGAGACAAACAAACTCCACGTCAAAATTTTGATTTGATTTGAGAGAGAGGGATCCCCAAGAAGGAGGAGAAAAGAGATGAGGTGAAAATAGGATGGAAGCAAAACTGGAAAAACATCATCAATATGAGGATTAAAAGTGCGGGGGTTTTCATCTAGATACTGGTCTACTCATCTGTGGTCCTGGTTTCATCAACATGTCCAGTCTTCATGGCCTGCAGTTATCCATTCCTACCTGAATGCATCATTATCCAACCTGCCTATGACACCTCTTATATTCAGTCATTATAGCAGCTAACTCACCTGTGACAGAACAAGTGTTGTCACTTGTTTTGTGGCTCTATGCTCTTGTTTATATTTATTTTCAATCCTCGTGTAACATGCATCAGCTATATCTTGTACTCATATCAGCTTATATTAGCTTCTACATGTATGCTTTAGTCAGATGGATGTATGCATGACACTCTCTCTTTTTCTTTCTCTACCTGGATGGCCTCAAGCAGAAGGGACCCCCAAATGATCGGAGTTCTGTTCTAGGTTTCAGATATGAGATTTTTGCCTTGCAGCTGTCGCCTTTCAAATCTAACTGAATTGGATAATAGTTTAACTAGTGATATTACTGGCTAACTTGACTGGAGTGGCTTAGTCAAAACACAAGCTCAGCACTGGACATTGTTGAGTGATTCTCCCACAGTAGCAGTCTCACACCTACTCACTCCAATCATGCATACACTTCCTAGTTTTTTTTCTGCCAACGCCTGTTTTATGTCATTTGAAGTCACAGAAACAGAGAAACAGAGGGTGGTAGGTAGAAAGACGGACAAGCAGCCATCCATCCAGATCAACAGGCTGACCTGAGTTCCTGCCGTACGCTCTGAACAGTGTGTCCGCTGATGATGAACACCTCAGTCATATCATCCGTCAGCATCTTGCAGGAATAACCTATGTTGACGGCCGTTTCTGTGTGGGAGAAAGGAGAGGATTAAAAGGAGAGGGTTAAGCATTTTAGAAGAACAAAGTGGGGCTACACAACAAAACTAAGAGAGTAGGTGGTAGATGAATAGCTCTTCTGTCACACGTAGAATCTCCTACATGGATTTTTTATTTTCCACAATTACATGGATTCAATTAGCTAATGTACTTGGCACCACATTTACTTGGCACCACACTGGCTGCTCTATGTGCTGATCTACTCAATCTTCCAGCCACAAACCTGCTGGCACGTAGACCGAGCGCATGTCTTTAGTTTTCAAACACTGCAGTAATGCTGACTGATTGTGGCCCTTTGAGGACAACCACTAGCTTTAACCATTTTAACCATTTGCACATTATTGTTTTGTGTTGCACGTCAACTTTGGTATTACTGACATTTTGGAGGATCCCTTAGTATTTTTGGGGCACTATCTATAAATTGTATTCAATAATTTTATTATAATTTGAATCAAGTGAGTGGTGTTCTTTCGGGTGGACTTGTCAACCATGTCAGAGTGCGACAGAGTTGTACAGTTTTATGGCCACACAGAACAGTAATCAGACATTTCCGGGCAGCTGCAGTGATGTTAAAGGGTTTAGTGTGGTCAGTAAACACCTCACCACAAAGATGTGGGCCTTCGTTTATTGTAATTCTTGCTGATCTTGGTGCTTTTGATACATCAGCAGCCAAACTAAGCTCTAAAAGCTGATGTGAAAGTGTTTGCATCTCACCCTGCTTGTCTCCAGTAAGAACCCAGATCTTAATGTTGGCCAGAGAGAGGACAGCGATGGTCTCTGGGACGCCTTCCTGCAGCTTGTCTTCTATAGCCGTGGCACCCAGGAGCTACCCACACAGACCACAGAGAGACTCGAATTTAGGGAAAGCTTCAAAGCAATTTCTGTATTATGACATGAAATCTTTTGAATGATGCCATTACGACCATCCTCAGAAAATTAAAGAGTATCTGGCTCTGCAAATGGTAAAAATAAAACACAGGAATTTCCCCAGTCCAGTTCGAGTTTGTGATGACCCCAAGTTCCCCTTTTCATTGCCTTTTCACTTTGTTTGGTAAGGCAGCACAAAAAGGTCACACAAAGGAAATGATAGACAGAGACAAACCTTTATGTGCCTGCACGCTTTCAAACTAAGACACTAACCATCATATCTTGTTCTATCTGCTCATAGGCTGCCGCCAGCCTGTCCTCCCTGCAGTCGGTGGCCTTGTCAGCGAAGCGGTGGCTCTCCGACCATGCCTCCCACTCGTCCTCTGACAGGTCCCTGTAGGCAAGGGCCAGGGTCCTCAGCCCATCTGTTGCGTACTCCTAAAGCCAAAACACACAAATGTGCACAAACACAAACATACTGTAAATGGTACGTGCACTTTGACACAAGGATGGTGAAAAATTACGTAACCTTGTGAGTTGATATTTAACTAACACTAAAGCTAAATATATCTGCGTCTGACTCTTGTCATGTTATTTTGATTATATGAAGTGGAGAAAGAAAGTAAAAAGTAAATGCTGTTGAAAGGTGTCTTAGTGCATATGGACACTAGGTGGCAGTGCAACTCCATGCATGTATAGAAAGGCTTTTAGAGAGCTACTCATGTTTACTTACATTGAGGTGGTCTGAGGTGATACTCATCAGTTCCTGGTTACAAGGGTGGAGTCTCTCCAACAGTACAGTGTCAGCTCCTTTACAGTACAGACGGATCCTGCCCTCTGGGTTACGAACTGAAAGTAAAAACCCAATTGCAATGAAGATTTTCAAACATCCAGAGTTAGAAACAATGTGTCACACAGGCTCCTGCCACTGATATATGAGTGCATGCTCAGAGCCTGCCAGTGTTAGTGCTCTGCTGCCACACTTAAATAGAAGCTCAGCCAAGAGTAATTTACAATCAGTAGTGGATTTTTCTGCAACTTACAAGAAGACAAATCACTGGAAATCTTGTAATGTAAGTCTGACTACAGGCTAGTCTTGTGTGAATCAACATTTAAGTACATATTTATGATTTAAGCCTGCAAAGAGGAGACAGAAAATAGTTTCACACATTGTACACAAATACCAGATTCCTAAAAGATCTGCTTCCAGTGAACATGTGTGAACAGTTGAAATAGTTTAGTAGCATGCACACAACTATTTTAGGTTAAATATTATATTAGGTTAAGGTAATCTTTTATTTATCCCAAAGTGGGGAAATATGCAACTTTATTTTTATAGGAAACAGGTCAGTAGGCATACTCATTGCACCTTCTATACCCAGTATTGTGTTTTCTGCTGCAACAAGCTGTTAAATGAGGTTGTATTATGACTGATTAGTTAATTTTATTGATTAAAAGAAAAAAGGGTAAAAAGGAACGAATATATACACGTTACACCAAATTCCCTACCAACACTTTAATGTAGCATTATTATTGACTTTTCTAAAAGTCTCCGCACCTATAACAGACATCCTCTTGCGTATATTGTTGAAGTCCAGTATGGCGAGCAGTGAGTAGGTGACAGTTCGTCCCATCTCTGTGGTGGTGATCGTTCCAGGAGTCCGGGAGCGAAACACAAAGCCGAAGTTCCGAGCTGCTTTCACTAGAGCACCCTCGTCTGGAGACTGAGCCTTATAGACCAGCTCGCCTGAGTACACAGGAAAAACAATAACAAACAATAAAAAATAAATAGTGGACACATGACTGTTGTGGTGTCACAGACCGCTGGCGTACAGCCTCACAGCCTCACAGTTTCTTTTCCTTCCTTCCTCCTAACTCACCCTCGCTCTTTTCCTCACTCATGACGGTGTGACAGAGGGAGAGCAGACGGAAAAACTCATGAGTGTGTGAGTCTCCCACTTTCACTGATTCCAGCAGCTTTTCGTCATAGAAACAGAAATCTGGGTCTGCCAGGGGGTTGAAGGGAGTGAAGTCTATCCTCTGAAGATAAAGATAAGAGCAATAAACCATAAACTAGGAATACATAAGTACAGTAATACAGTAATATAGCACGTGTGTATGAATACACAAGTTATGTGCATTTTATTTTTTAAAAATTTTAAGCAAACCTGCCTTTGGAACAGTTACCAATGGATCTGTTATTTCACCTGACAGGAATAAAAACACCAGATGTGTAAGAAGTGATGTTAGTGTGTTTTCCCGTATGCAGTATATACATTTTATGTGCACTCACCATACGTCTGTCCATTGATGGAGCACTTGTTGAAGCTCATGATATTCTGAGTGAGAGTTCCTGTCTTGTCACTGAAGATGTATTCAACCTAAACACGCAAAAGAATTTAGAGCCAGTAAACAAAAAAAAAAAAAAAAGCGAGATAAAGTATGACGGCCTGAGCAGACAGTCAGTAAACAGCGCTGAAAGGTGGAAGCCCACCTGGCCCAGCTCCTCATTCAGAGTGGTGGTCCTGGCCTCAGCTGCTGTGTTACACTGGGAGCAGAACATCTGCTGGTCCCAGTTAATGAAGTAACTGTGACCCAGCCTGATCACCTCCACACTGATGCGCCGACGTGTAAGACAGGAAATGAGACACAAAACCATTGATATGAGTTGATAAGAATTACCAATAACGTGACACTAAAAGAAAACTGAGGGAACAGACAAGCGCAGTTAAATCAGTTACTTTTCTTTGGTGTCTGTAAGTCAGTGGCCTTACACTGAACCCCTGAACCCCAAATGCAGAAATGAAAGCAATAAATCAGAAATGATCGAGCAAGGGAAACCGTCCTTAGGACATCATCTACAGCTATTTTCCTCACCTGTGTGAGGGTCTCTCTTCAGAATAGTATACAAATGTCTAAATATAGTAAATAATATTGTCAATTATTTATTGCCCATTTAAGTACCCTTTATATTGTGTCTAATTTATATGCAGACAGGAGGCTGTATTACGTGATTACGTGCATTTTTTTTTTGTTTGTTCAAAAGCAAACTCTGAACAACGTGACTCATTTTCAGTTTGTTCATAAGTTTGAAATTGTAAGAAGGGCTGTTGTCATTTCATTCTACAACATCAGCCAAAAACTTCTTTTAGGCAAATTCAGATGGTATCTATTGAACACGCGGAGGTGATTTAAGGTGGTTTCAGTCAGATTTCTCAGACAGGATGCTCTGGCTGCTTGCACGCAATGACAATAAAATCCGGAGTGATGGATGTGTTGAGCAGAGTCCATGCTGCTACAATAAGAGTGCTATAGATGATAACATACAGTGCAACAGCCTGTTAGCAGACGCTAAAATAAACATTCTTCTGGCAATTTGGGGGAAGGTTTCTGTACAGGTAAGGCTGGAAGGAATCCACCAGAAAAAGACAATTGAACGTAGTTCCTGATGCTGAGAGATGCAGCAGGTTGCCTCATTCTCATCACTTATAAATAACAATGTGGGGCTGTCCCACTGATCTGATTTTAGAAACAAACCTAATTTGTTGACCTTTTGTCTGTGTAAGTCTCTGTTCTGACTGTGACATACATCATTTTACCTGACGTATAGAGAGATAGGCACCACGGTGTTAAGAATGATGACGTAGGACCAAAAAGACAGGAAGGCTGAGAACAAGAAGTTGTCCACAGGAGGGTCCCAAGGCAGGTAGCTCTGAAACAAGGACCCCACTTCTCTCTCCCACACTGCGTTACCCACAGCCAGGATGACGCCCATACACACCAGGAAGCCAAAGATCTGAAAAAGACGCACAAATACACTATATAAAAATCAAACTCAAGCCACTGAGATCATCTCCTGAAATAGTTTCAAGCCATGAAAGTGAGAGGTTTTTGCTGTCCTACCCAGAGGACCAGAGTGTTCATCAGACGATCGATACTCGTACGTTTAAATTTGGTGCGACCGCTGTTCTGCATTAGCTTGGTGTCTGGGCCTGGGACAGAGATGGGACAGGACCAACTTGTTACACACATCACGTACAGTGCACACACTAAATTCACATGAAAACATAAAGTGCACACACCTGCAAATATGACAAGGCCGTAGCAGGCCTCAGTGTTGCGGAGGACACATCCTCGGAGCAGCATGTTCTGGTTGGTCAGAGTGTATTTCTTGTCTCTCCAGTAAAGAGTCCCACAAAAACGATCCAGCTTGTTGTTAGGGGGCTCACACACCACCTCACCTACACACAAAGAACAATATGGATACAGTACACAAACACACAAATGTAAATTAGACGCTAAATCATAGCTGTTCAAAACTTCACATTAGTGTAATACATATATTTTCCTAGCAGTGTGACCTAGAGATGGACTAATCCCCATGACAGCCGGCTGATGTCGGACACCCAGACACACACATCGAGGCAGAGACACACATCTTTTGTAAGCTGATATGAGGCAAAGTGTGGGCTGATATGCTGCAGTAATGCATTTTCCTGAGCAGGTGAGGGATGTGTGGGCGTGCTGACACAAAGCTCTTTCGTTGTGCATGCTAGTGGGTGGGTGATGATAGGCTGTCAGTCAGTGGTAGCAGAGGAGGACAGAAACTGTCTGTGAGGGTTGAATGTTTTGCGTGTATCCCGTATTGTTAATGTGCAAAGGTGTGAAAGAGGAAAGCGTCTGACTTAAGCACAAAGGGAAACCATTAAACTTTGCCTTATCACACTTTATCAGACAGGATAAATCAAAGGTGAAACCGCAAGAAGATGAGTCAAATCTCACCGTCGAAGGAAGCCAAGTTGTTCGGGTCTCCAAGTTCAGACGTCACTGAGACAGACTGACGAACCTTCATATTGGTCTCTCTGCAAGATAAAACAACACACAGCAGGTCAGACGTGGTGTCCTGTTGTTTCTGCAGAGGTCCTGTGAGTAGACGCTGAAGTGTTTTCTGACCCGTCCAGCTCGGCTGTCTCAATGTAACAGAGCCCGTGAGGTTCGCTGCTAGACAACAGGAGCAGGTCAGCCTGGAAACAGATACAGTAGCTGAGGTTAGCATCTGCTGCACAGCAGTGACGGCATAGGAACAGAATTAGAGAAGCACTGATGACACAGTTATGACAGTTCACATCTATTACAGCTCCAAATAAGGACAGAGTAATTGCTTCTGGAAACAAACTGGTGATTAACAACAGCATTCTCTAATGAGGCATATACTGTATTGACATCCATTTAGCTTCATCATGTTTGGTCTACTATCCAGTATAAAAAGCTATCATAATCAAATAGAGAGGTAAAGTGATTAGCAGAATGTAGACTGAAATTATGTAGCTTGGTAGATAAATCTCAATTACAACAGGCCCTTATGGACTACACTGTGTGTATTAGTAACATGTGTTGATGCACACTTACTGCCACAAACTGGTTGTTTTCCAGTTTAATGATATCACCAACACGAACATTCATCCACTTTTCATTCTGAACCCTGCAAGAGCAAGAGAAATGGTGACGATCGATGGCGTAAAATTGGCGTGATTTAATAAACCTATCAAATGAAAGCCAAGAAACACTCAAGAAATACGTGTTCTCAATCAGAACATTTTTTAGGAAGTAACATCTATAATAACTTACGAGCCACGAATGAGGACCTGAGACTGACGATTGTTCACTTGGTTGTCGCTCTTGTGACGAAACTGAAGGTGACAAAGGTCGTTGTGAGCTTTGATTTAAAAGAAGTCATGTGGTAGCGTCTGACAGAAATATTCAGTCCTTGAGTGTGTGAGTGTGTGGCATCAGACTCACATAGTCATCTGTGGCATCCTTTACTGCAGTGATGCTCAGCACCAGAGCTAAAGGCACGATGGTAGTGAACCAGGAGAGGGAGGAGATCTGAGGTATCAACTACACACACAGGCAGACAGAGGGTTAATCAGCAGATTATTTTGAACTCTATCACATTGTGTGATACAGAGACACTGTGCCTAATGTAAATCTGACCCAAGCCACACTGTTGACCTGCACTATAGACTGGACCGAACTATGTGTTTAGGTGCTGGTTACACAATCCAAGTTTTCGGCAGCAATAAACTCACAATAAACACTTTCTCATGTACATAAGGTTAGTTGATTCATGATGTGATGTTTTCCCTCCAGGTTTTCTATTGTTTGGCTCCGAAATTAAGATTTCAGACAATATAGAGTATAGAGTCTTTTATCAGCATACTGATGTTTAGCAAGTCTGTTATTACCAAGCTCACCATCTTCATTTTGGACATTTGTATGCTAATGTTTGCTAATATACTCCAAACACAACTATAGGTCAGTGTCTGAGTAGCATGAATGTAAACTTAAGATTGATTTGTCCAATGGCTTTTAGTCATTTCATCTGGACCCAGAGTTACACAACTATCAAGGTTAAAAACCTCTTTCATTTACACTGTGAAAAGTCTAAGTGTGAAATTCGGCCGGAATTACTGTGTCACATTCAGCAGTGGTGGTGCTTTTCTATCACACTCTTAAATGCTCAAAACTGTGAAGGTGCCCCTATTTTAAAGCAATTCTGTGGCCTTGTTTCTCATTTTGCATTTCCCAGTTTTAATTATTTACCACGATCATTTTAACCATCACAGATGCATCTTGGCCCTTGAGTGATTTACAGTCAGTTGCATGCAAAGGCACAGATGCAAAGACCTTCTCTCTCCATCTGTCACTCTTCCTTTTTTTTTTATCCCTCCCCCATCTCCCCTCCTCACCTGCAGTATCAGCAGGAAAAGGAAGTAGGTGTTGGCTACTTCCTGGAACTGCTCAAACAGGTTGACGGGCAGAAAGGTGACGATGTTGTACTTGGATGTCATGATGCAGTTGCTCTGGATAATGAACACGGAAGAAAATACAGAATAACGACTACCTGTATTACAGTTTCAAATATTTATTATGACCATATCATGAAACATGTACGAGAGAGAAAACAGCAGACTGTCTTACCGCATACTGAAACTTTTCGTTGTACTCTCTGTCATTGGCTCTGACCCTCCTCTCCTCCTCTGCAGAAACACAAGGCGCAACTTGAGTCGTGAAGGGTAATATCATAACAAAAACAGACACAAGCATCCAATTAGTTGCACCCGTGTGAAGTAAATTCAAAAAACTATCATTAGTATTTTCAGGAGACCTGGATAGAGAAAATGATTGAAGACAAACCGTCCTCTGTGTTCGCAGACCTATAAATTGGAGTATGCTAGGCCGCGTTTGAGCTTTATTAAACTGCTGACTTAATGAAAGGATGTGCAATCTGGGTCGGACACACAACAAGCAAGCAAGTGCATGTGCATCTGTGTGAGTCACCTTGCATACTGGGACACATTATACACAGATGAACACAGAGGGCAACACAGTCTCAGTCAAATATCTTCTTCTTTTGCTAAACCTCTCGTACCTCTCCCCTCCTGACCATGCACTCTCTTCTCTTGCTGTTTTTAGGTTTCTGTTTATGCTGATGCAAAGTAGATTGGGAGTTCCCCTCCTCCTCCACCAGGCTCGTCCCCTCTAATATTGATGAGGCTGCTTTTTAACTGGCCTGCGTTGCACAGGGCTGCACGCGACACACACACACCCACACACACAGATATAAATGTCAAGGCCAAAGCACGTCTTATGCACAGAGATGCTGTAGCTCTGAAACAACAACATACTTTTGTATGATGACGGAAAGGCAGTGAGCCCACATAGGAAGGGACAACAGACGCCAAGACCCTATAATCACGCGCTCATAAACAAACAGACTGTGGTTTCCTGTGTTTCTGCAGCACTCTAAAGCCCTATCTCTGTGTACAGCTCATAACCTACATCTTTGTCCCTACCATGTTCAGCTTCACCAAACAAACATAGGCCACTTAAAGGGGTCCCATTAGAGCTCTGCTGTGTTGTCAGGTTTTATGGTGGATTTTATGCAGCGGATGAGCTTTGGTCGGTTGTAGTCCAGCTAGGCTGTTCTCATAGAGGATTCTGTCAGTTTAAAAACACACTTTTTCTTTATTTACTTCTGAATGTAACAGTATGTGTCTTAATTATACACAGATCAGTCACAACATTAAAACCACTGATAGGAGAGGTGAATAACATTGACTATCTTGTAACAATTCAATGTTCTGCTGGGAAACTTTTGGACCTGGCATTCATGTGGATGTTATTTAGACATATACCACCCACCTAGGCCAGACCAGGCACCCCCACCCCATAGCAAAGATACTCCATGATGGCAGCAGCCAAAATAGCACAAGATGTTAACTTGACCTCCAAATTCACTAGATCCCAAACTGATCAAGTATATGTGAGATGCACTGGAACAAGTCTGATCCACAGAGGCCCCTTCCTTCAACCCATAGGACCTAAAGGCCCCCACTAATAACGTTCTGTTGAAGACACCACAGGACACCCTCAGAAGACATGTCCATTTTCTGATGAGTCACAACTGTTTTATTGACACAAAGGAGACCTACACAATATTCATAGTCATAATGTTATGCCTGATCAATGTATATATAAATAAATCAAGCCTTTGGACAGATTTATACTAATTATAATACCTAGTATTATTAAAATGATAGCTTTCTATGACTATTGACATTATAACAATTGTTAACAATGTCAACAATAGGTACATAATACCCAGTCTTCTCTAACAGTAATAACAAGCAACGGCCTATTTCAGAAAATAGTTCTTGTTTTAAATGGCTGTCACTATTGTGCACACTGCAACTGAGTGTGTTACATTAAGTAATAAATAACTATTAGACAAAGTGCTTTTGGGAATCAATTCCCCTGTGTATGAAGTAAAAGGGCAGGGCATTTTACAGCTGTCAGATTTTTTGGCTGCATACAAAATCACAACAGCTGTAGGGGGATGTCATATGATACGTTCTCTCTCTTAAACTCTGATAGCGTAACAATATCAGATTTGACATTGTATGGGCCCATAGCTCCAAAGTCTATTCTGCTGAAACTCGTCCAATCCCCTCCCACCCCTTTCAATTTCCCTCTGGCATTTCTCCAGTCTACCAGAAGGTCACCGTGATCTTTTCTGGGGCAATTGTCCACCAGAGAGATCTGTGTGACATGCAGTGCCAAGGCTGCATTAACTGTCTGTAAACGGGGCAAGATGCTTGTGCCAGGTAAGCAACAAGGCTTCCAAGCATCTACTGTCGGGAGCAGACCCTGTCTGTCCTGTGCAGCTCAGCCTGAATGCATGAGCATCTTTTTAGAAAACTGCTCAGTAAGTGTTTAATGTTTAACAACTTCAAGGTCAGTAGAAGCCCTGACGCAGACTACATGCTATACAGAAAGTGTGTATAAATCTATAAAGCTCCATTGCCAAGAAAATTTTGGTTGGAGGCTTACTCTTAGCCTTAGGTTTTGCATAAACAATTGACATGCAAAGATGAATATAAAATGAATTAAAACTAAAATACCTAATGTAGCACAGAATAAACATCAAAGTCAAAATAGTACTCATTTTGTTGTAGCCACCCTCCTGTCTCTTTAACACTCTGCACTCATGGCCAGACATGTGAGGGCACAAGCCACTGCTCTGAATCTTATGTCTCCAAGTGCGACACTCTCTCACAGCAGAGTTAGTGCAGATTGGAGTCATAACAATAATGACTACAGCGCACAGTCAATCTGACTCTGGGAAACACAGTTGTCCTTGCCAGGACTAAACCTAAGTCAGGATCAGATCAGACTCGGCACGAGTGATCATCACTCACTGTGGCTGATCTAATTAGATGAAAAAGGGGATAGCGGGATTGTCCGTAGTCATGCTTGTGCATCCCTGATCTAATTTGTTAGAAAACAAGGAAATTGACACAGTGACAGACTGATGGACTGGAGGTCAAATGAAGGTGCACATCCAGCGTGATTTGTGATAGTTCAGCGAAGGATTAAGGATACAGACAAAGCAGTGCAGTCGAGGCTGGCGCCTGAAAGATTGATCAGTGTCTCAAGCAGTATAGCGACAAGGACACCAGCCACCGATTAAAATTCTGGTTCAGATAGCTGTGTTTTGTTTACACATGAAAAGTCCACTCAAGTAAATACAGATTTTCAGTAAACAACAGGAAAATGGTTCAAACTGAGCAACTGATAGATGTTTTAACTCCTATTTATCATGACACAGGTGAAAACAAGAACAAATACATAAGCTAAAACACAATAGATTAATAAACCCAATGTGAATGCTCAAGGTGATTACAGACACAATGTGTCACAGTACAAACAAGCCAATAAGGTCTGTTATGGAGACGTGTAATATGATGAGGGCCGCAGGGGACACACACATAAACAAAACAAAATATTATATGGGGTGAGTGAGACGAAGAAGGAATGAAACTTGGACTCATTTGGGATGAAGATGAGAGATGATATTTATTTGAAAACACAGATGCAGTTCGTACAACCAACAGAATAATGATCCGTCAAACTGCAGCTTTAACTGCCACACAAATTCATACCTGTCCGCTTCTTGCTCGATTTTCCACCATCGGACGCTTTCTTTTTCTTTCTGTGCAGGGGGAGAACGACTGGAAACCATTTCTCCGGGATGTCTTTCAGGACTGTCATCTTTAAATTTCTTCAAGTCACCGTGTGACTCTTCGCTGGGTGTGCGCTGGTTTCGGGGACAGGTGACGCCACTCCTGACCGTCACATCTCCGCAAGGACGCGGGGATGAAGCTCCGGTCTCAACTTCAGTCAAGTTGGATTAATGGGACCGTCCCATCCCTGCTTCACTGTTGCTTCCTCTCCCCCCCTCACAAAACACACGCAAGCTTCGTTCGTCCCTTGCTCTGTCCCTTTCTCTCCCTCTTTCCGCAGAAAAACCGAGCTATTGTTTTTTAACCAATAAGCTAAATTCATCTCAGACTGCTTCACATTTATATTTCTTATTAAAAAATATATTTTGCTTTAGGATACACTGCAATGTTGCAAAGCGTCCGTGTTGCACAAATGCACACCAGCACTGTTTTACTGACTCTGCAGCATCATTCAGTCCAAGCTGCATCACAGTTCCAAGTCTCGTCCACTACATAAACACTGTCCGCTGGAGGCATTACGTAACCTCACAGGCTAAGATTTTGGCTGGCGTTGCCATGGAAACCGCCTCTGCAGGGATCCCACAGCTGAGCGAGTCGCGGTCACGTTCAGTCCGGATGGTGGCGGGGCGAGGAAACTGGGCGCCATTTTGGATCTGGCTCCATCGATAGGACTGCGGTCAGAGTCCGGAGGTTGGAGCCGCAATGACTCGCGCACTAGTCCGGTTTCCTGCGCGTTTAGCGGGAGAAGGTGCGCCGCAGTGGGCGGGGCAGACACAGGTGCCCGAGCACGTGCTGCGCGGCGATGTCTCGTGCCGATGCATCAACGGCATCCCAGCACATGCTTGCACACACACACTTTTAGTAGTGCGCACTCTCTGATCTTCCACTGACCATGTCTTATTCTTATAACAGGCACAAAAAGGTAAATAAAACAAAACTAACAAGTGATTCTGCAGGTGAGGGACTTGCATTTCTATTTCATATCATTATTCCCCGTTTAAAGCTGTTGTTTATCCAAGTTTTGTTTGCAAATCATGGATATATTACAAACCAATCTGTGCAGGAGATATTGCACTTCAAGTAAAATGACTATAGCCGCTGGTCACAATGGTCTCATATATGCACGCATGCATCCAGAGTTCATATGGATACAAATCAGAATAAATGTAGTACTAGTTTGAGGCTTCATGTAAGGTTTACACTGCAATAAGATTTAGGTCCATTTGTGTTTACATTATGAATGAACTATGACTGTGTGGCATTTAAAAGAAATGTCATTTTGAGCATGTGCTGTCTTTCACATGTAAAAAGAGTAGACATATCTAGCAGAAAAAGGCTTGTGTATACTTGTGTATACAAGGAATTTGGTCTCTGCATTTATCCCATCCGTGAATTAGTGAGGTGAGGCACACACTAACCCGGAGCAGTGAACTGCCATGCTACAGCGGCGCTCGGGGAGCAATGAGGGGTTAGGTGCCTTGCTCAAGGGCACTTCAGGGCACCGCTTTCTACCGGTCGGGGGTTCGAACCGGCAACCCTCCGGTCACAAGCCCAAAGCGCTAACCAGTAGGCCACGGCTGGGTACCGTGGGTACCATGATGTCACTGCTTGACAGGCATAATGCACATTATGAAAGCCATAAAGATGTGATTGCATTCATGCTTGTGCTCAGCATGTTCTTAATGCATCCCTGAACAACTAAAGACTTGGCGCAGACAATCACATTAGAATCTATCCTCCATCCATCCTGTCAACCTCAGATATTAGTTAACACAAGATAAAAGAAGGGCCTTGTGAGCTTTACTGCCTTTACTGCATACAAAATACCTATTTTCACCCTTGTGTTTTACAGGCATCAAGCCACCGTTATCATTAAACAGTAGACTAGTACAACTGCACAGGCGACAAATGTGTTTAACGACAGGGGCTGACCTGGAGGAGGTCTCTTTCTGAACATCTCCACTCTGCTGGCGTCCTTCTGCTATGGCCCATGGGACTGTCTGCTGATGGAAAGAAGAGGAGGTGAGGGACACAGGAGTAGCTTAATTGAGAAAATGGTAAGTAAAAGGTTGAATCATTAGAGTACTGGGGAAGGAAGATGTGAAGTGAAAATTACATAACTGATACAAAGAGCTGAAAGCGTTGTTTTAGTGGTGTGCGACATTTACTGTCATCCTTCCACAGAGAAAGTGAAAATCAGTCAGGCATTAAAACCACAGCACGACACGGCACACACACACACAGACACACACCAGGCCATCTCTGGTCTGTTAGAGGCGTAATGAGGAAATGACATTCAGCAGAGAGCTGCATCTGTCTCTGTGGCACATTGTGTCTGGGGACTAGTGGCTTCGGCCAGATCCACTGTCAGTCTCCTCCTATCATGGATGAGAATGAGTAATGGAGCGGCGGCAGTTTTTTTTTTTCCTTTCCTTTTTTTTGCCTGCACAGCACATCTAATGATCTTCTCTTCTCTTCTCTTCTGTGTTTATGCTGACCTGTCAGTATTATACACGTCGCTGCTGGTATTCACTGTGTTTTATCTCAGCTAAGTATGAAAGCTGAAGCTGCAGCCATTCTACGTCCCTGGCTGGGGTTTGTAGTGCACACTACGAGACGCAAACAATATGGCAGACAGGGCTTCAATACTGAGAGCATCCAATCAATATTCTGGAGAAAGAGCTCCTTTCTCCATGTGAGGTCAACGGATCAGGTTTCACTTTCCAGCATCATCTCTTGCCCTGTCATGTACTACTTTTTTGCATCACGTTCCGTTCTATCTTCTGCCTATTTATCCATCTAATAGATGCTAGAAGATGCAAACTCATGTTCTCTCACCTCCCTCCTCTCATCAGTCTTTCAGCTGTCACTTGCCTCTCTCTCTCAGGCTCTCCATCTGTGGCTGGCGTCTTGTATAATCCTACAGACCCTCAGCGCCCTCATGAAATAAAGCTGGCGGCCAGAAGACTGAGAAACACCAGGGGCGCGCTGTGTATCTGAGCACCTTTCTTGGCCTCTGGCCTGAATTCCTTTCATCCCTCTCACCGGAGTCTGGCTAACGTTTTAGAGGATTCGGAGCGGAACAAATCCATTATGTGTTGCTTTGAACTGCAACACCACTTGCAACTGTACTCCACACCTTGAACATCGCAAACAGACCCAAACGTGTACCGTAGTCAACCTAAAACTCAGCTTAAGCCATGAGTCAGCGGCACCCGCTGGCGACAATTTCCTTCAAAAGCTAAAAATGGATATATAGAAGAATAGCACTAAAATTACAGCTGTGTACGGCCATCTTTTTCTTTTATTTGTTGTTATTCTATTTGGATTCAGCCTGGCGTACACAACATGGTACCTTGTTAATATCACATACATTTTTTGTATATCTGCATATGCTACTACCAGGAAGAGGACTATAATATAGCCCTCTCTAGTTATTTCCCAGTGGGAGAAAAGAGAACCAAATAATAAAACATTAAGTCTCTGAATAACTGGTGCAAACTGACTATTTACTTCTTGAAGATAAATGAAGTGACTAAACTCCTCTCTGAGTTTTGTAGAGGATCTGTGCTATGGCTCGTGTACATAATTACCTATATCTAATCCACATTTTATCCTGCTAACATGAACCACAAAATCGGACTATTATTATTAATACCATAATGACACAAATCAATAAAGTAAAACCTCAAAAGGCTAGAATAATCAGCACGCAGTCTGAACGCAAGCGGCGTGTTTCGCGCAGCAGTGAAATTACTTTTAAACCGTCGTTTCCATGCTACTACAACAAATACCATATTGTGGTATGTGGACGACATCCTTTTACTATAAACTGCAGGATTACGGTCACTGTGGTAACTTTCATGAGGAAGCGCAGAAGAAAATGTAGAAGAGCTCTAAGACAGTTGTGCTGTAATGTTCTGCAATTGCCCTGACAAGTGAAACTAGGCTCACGTCTGTCACTTTTTGTTCATTTTTAATAATGTCCTGTGTCTGGTGTGCTCAGATTAGTGTATGCTCTACACACATGATCTTTCTTCAGACAATTACTTCTAAACTCACTTCAGTGTTCAAAGTGATCTGATACAACACAGATTTCTGCATCCAAATCAAAATGCACCATACTACTGAAGGTTAAACCAGTATAATGTTTTGTTTGTTTGTTTTAACCATGCACCAAAACCACCACTACAGTGGCATGACTAACTTTCACTTTGAGTTTGGGAAATCTTATGACTAATATCAGACTTTGCTTTAGGTTTAAAATCCCCAGAAAGTGACGGCATGCAGCTTGCTGTATGGGCTGAGCAGCCTTAAAAAGTAAATCACATTGGCGCAGTAATAAGACCTGAATACTTCACAATGAAAACCGAGACGCGCGTCAATATTCCCAGCTGATAAAGCAGATCATCACCGCTACAACAGCTCAGCAGACGCATCCTACCTTATTAAGTTGGCGTTACAAATATGATTCTGGCAGAAACGTCCTGGTTGCTCCTGTCGCCGAGGTCATGATGAGGTTCCTTGCGTTTGAATTTGGTGTAGACGCTGGCCCGTGATGATTTAAGGCCACTGAGGTGGGAGGGTGAGGCACTTTACCAGGGGACGCGCCACACACACCGTGAGGAGGTGAGGGAGGCATTGGCTTCTGGTTTAGAGGAAGAGGAGGGGTTGCACCTCCATCACCTTCTCCACCTCCAGCTATTTGAACTTCCTGCATTCAGGAAGCACATCTACCGAGGACCCGGCATCTTTCTCAGCTCGGCGGAGTTTTATAGGCATTTTACGCGTACTGCTGGTAAGATTTAACACTTTCTGGCACTTTTCTTCGTTTAACACGTTACACTTTATAAACCTTCAGCCTGAACACACACTTTCCTATTTCAATAGCTGTGTATTTCTTTAGTGTCCCAGCGCCCTCTACTGATCTGTCAGCATCATTATTATTATCCAACTCAAGGTCTCAGCATCTCCTCTGCTATCATGTCACGATGTCATAAATTCTGCAACACCCATGGAGATAATCAAACAATAAAACAATCAAACTGGCATAATAAAAAATTTTGATAAATGACCATGTCGCTTGATTATTTAATAAAGAGATAAACAAAAATCATTTTTATAGACGATGATAGATTCCCTGATACTTCTCACAAACATTTCAGTTTCATTTCAGAGAGGACTGTTTTCATTTGCCTACCCATTTTAAACGACACAAGGCTGTTTATAGATCATCACACTGATAGTGGAAAGTTTCTCTGTGCTCAAATATCCCCAAAATAAATACATCTGACTGTAAGGGGAGCATGAAATAGTTTGGAAGTCAGTCATGGTCCAACAGACAACTTGAAGTCTGCACTGGACATAGTGAACACTGAGAGAGGCGTGTCCTGTGAAATATTTACATGAGCATAGATAATAGATTTTTAAGTGAGGGAAGTGGCATCTGTCATGTTAGGAACCAGTTCCACTAGATAACTGAACTCATTTAGAGAAAAAGAAGGTGCTCATGATGCGTAGTCTATAGACACATATAATAATAATGGAGCCTTGCATGAAAACATGGCAAAATCATACATATACACAACATCATCCTGTGTGAAAATAAGTTGTAGAGATGTGGATTAATGTTATTTATTGTTTGTGTTGTCCTCTTGTCCTGTATTTATTGTTTAAAGATTAACATTTGATGTCTACAATTTCCAGGAATCAGGAAACCTCTTGTCAGAGGGAAATCAGACTGAACTTTATTTCCTCCTCCGTTGATTCTGAGGTTGCTTTTCAAGAGAATGTAATGTTTATGGCCTACGACCTTGAGCAGAAATGGGTAATAAACTGAACATAAGACATAGGCCACCACTATTTACCATGTCAAATTACATTTGGACGTCACTTCCTCATAATATTATCATAGAGCAAAGCTAGAAAGTACCACTCAGATTGTTGATCCTCTCCTGTCTTATTTATGCTGTGACGCTGACCTGTGATTAGTGTCGTGTCCCATTTCAGTGTCATCAGCCAACAATTTAATACAGTGTTGACCTTTAGGAACACGCCTCAATGGTTCAAACACATTATTACTCTATCATCAACCTATTTCACAATCTTCTCTAGAGTGTGTTCCTGCTCGACTCAAGAGACCAAAGCAATCTACAACCCTAATGAAAGTGCTTGCATGTTGGAGACGTGTGGTTTCTGAAGAGGGTCACTGAATTAGGAGGAGCTAACGGCTAACGGACGTACATTTCCTTCTGGGGTGAAATAATAACTGGATTTTTTTTTCTTTTTTTTTGTTCTTTTAATAAAACAAATTTTGTAGACTGAAATTCTACAAATAAATAAGACAGTCACATCACCAGACTTTTGGATTCAAATACATAAATCATGCATATAGTACATCCTGTATGTCTAATGGGTGGAATGACATGAACTGTACAGATTAAAGTGAACATGCTAACTGATTTTATCTTAATATAAAACAGATTACTACTGACACTGATTATTAAATCTGCATAACATATGTGCACTGTTCATTTAGACATTTTACAAATAGCAAACAACTCATTAACCCCCCTGTTGTCTTCGGGTCAATTTGACCCGATTACAAAATGTAAACTGTCATAACTTCTTCCATATCATTGCCTGAAAATTACATGGATGGTCCCCTGCTATGCTCTTTGCAACTCCAATTAATTATGACTATATTTGTTCAATTATGTGAGTTTTATCAAAATTTATAACACCGGTTGTTTTCCCGGGTCAATTTGACCCGGTCATATTTAGTGGTGCAATGGATCACACTATTGTGGTTTTCAGCACAATTAACACACACACAAACATATACAACCACCCACCCACACACACACACCCATCCAACAGAAGATCAAAGAAAGAGTTATTAAAATAAATGCTGAACTTTGCAAATTATATTTCTTTACTCTTTTATTTATGAAAACAAGTGCATCAGTAAATGTTAACCTTTGGGAATCCTGACTAATGGTTTACATATACAAATCAGTAGTTATGCCAAATAACTAATAATATCTTCTATATTAGGTTTATTTTCATAAAAAATGTCTAAAAGAAGTTTAAAATGTGTGGCAATGTCTTGTCATGAAGTAGGCCAAAAAATATCTAACACAGAATGGTGTCATCATTTTACACATTTTACATTGAAACCAATTGAAAAAG
>JASGAT010328685.1:0-12962 GCA_030220025.1 Chelon auratus | reverse complement strand
TTTTTTTTTTCTGGTTCTGGTTTTTGTAGTGTGTTAAAGTGCAACTTTTTGGCACAGATTCACGCGACATGAGGCGATGGCATTGTTGGCCTTCATCGCATCTAGTTCTGTGATTTTGTGTCCAGGCCCTAGGACTTCACTATGACTTTACTATATGCCTACTGTATGTTGACGTGTATGAAGTATTTGCATTGCACATTTGCTATGGGTTAGTTTATTTCAGAGTGCTTTACTGGTGATTGTTAAGCGATGTGAAGCGAGCAGATAAATGTACTTTTAGGGTACTACAGGACTGCTGTAACCTATGCAAGTCGCCATTTATAATTGTGCGCTCATCATTCTGACTCGCTCTGTAAAACGCTATTCGATGCGGTGTCTTTTTTGCCAGTCGGGTTATTTTTTTTGTTTCTGCTTCCTGCTTCACATTCAACAATAGCGACTGAAACGTTCGCCAAAGATGAGTCATACAGATCTTTGTATTTCCCGAACCCACTCAGTTTTGGCGTTGATCCAAAACAATTAATTCCAAAACAAATTGCGGCGATGGAGAAGCAGCCGGAAATACTAAAGCGGAAACGCGCTACTACCAAGTGGAACAACCACAGTTCTTGCGGTCCGTGTTGCCGCGGTGCGTGGTTACATTTCTGGGGAGGTGCACGTCAACTATGGCGCTAGGGTCCACATACGGTCTATGTAGGGTCTGGGCTGTCGCTGTAGCTTCTGCATCAATTTGACGCAGAAGTCTAAACCACCAAGACGGTTCGAATCTAAACCAAAAATTAACAAACACATTATATTTTTATCCATCGTTACAAGCTTTTTTAAGAAATACATTGACTTTGTGTTATAAGGTGAGTTTTGTGATAAACAGGACAAATTGATACCTAATTTGTAATATGTGATAAGTTTACATGGTTCCAACAAGAATGTAGCCAAGAGTGTGGCAACATTGTATTCTCAGTCTTTGAAAGGTGCTATATACACTTAGACGAAGATGCACGTTTCAAACTGTAGGGCACATATTGACAGTGGAGAAAAAAAAATGTTTGATTTATGTTCTGGACTATGTTTAAAATTATAGTCCCCTTTAATCTTTCCAAGGCCTAAACTTAATGATGCATTCTTTTTTCAGCATCTCCTCACCTTACTTACTTTACCTCCTCGTTATGGGAACTGCAGCATTTAGGGACCTGATCTGTGTGACTTTTATGGTTGGTGTGTTTTGTACCAGAAGTTCTTTGACAGAGTCAGGAAGGTCATTTTGTCTGGTTGTAGACCCTCAGAGGCTCACAGATGAATGCCTCTGTCCTCTCTACCTGACCTGCTGCTGCGAGCATTACAGTCATTGGGCTGCTTTTTAATTAAGCTCACTCTCCTGCATGCACACGGGCACACCCACCCACACACACACACACACACGTATTTTGCACAGCTGTAAGAGGCACACAGCTTGGCACAGAGGAGCAACAGCACTGCTGTTAAGTACAAATGGGTCATTGGGGAAGGCCTGGCCTGGTACACACATGACACATAACCAAATGGCTGCGTGGCAAGAACCCACAGACACACGCACAAGAAGTGGGCAAGTGCACCCAGACCACCAAATCCAAGGACATACAATTATGTTTAATGTTGCTCCCTCCACCTGCCCTTTCTGCTTGGGTTCAGTTTGCATTGCTTTAGTGGCTGCGGAGTGTGAATGTAAATGCAGAGGAGAGAGTTCAGCCAGCTAATTGTTCTCTCACTTATCTGTATCTTCCCTGTTGGAAATGTTGCACTGGAATTTTTTGGTGTTTATTCTTTTAGCTAGCAGAGCTGCTGCATCCCCACTGACCTCCACCCCCCATCAGAATGTTGCCTCTATTGTTGTTTTTCCCTTAATTGCCGTCTGCTGGTTTGCAGCAGATGCTCGCTGTGCGTGTGAGGCACAGACCGACAGACAGATGATATGTTTTTGTGTGAATATGTTTGTGCTGATTGGTGTATGAGTCGTGAGCAAGAGAACGAGTGTGGGTGTTACCTCCGCTGACATTTAAATAATTGCCTGGAACATTTTCCCAGAAGCATAATATCACAGGAAAGTGTGTGTGTGTGCATTCTGAGTATGCCTGGGAGTTACATAGAAAATCAGTTTCTTATGTAGCATCACAAGGGTCTGGGAGAATATTTCACTTGGAGTAAGCACAGAGAGGTTGTAAGAGTAGAAGAGAGACAGCAGCAATGAATCATCTGTGGTAGCACAGACTGACCCCATGTTGCTTCTTTTGTTTTATCCAAACAGTTCTTACAGAAAACCACTTTTTTTTTTTCGTTGCTCTTCTGTTCTGTAGCTCTTGACTCTGCGCCGAATGGATCTCAAGCAGACAAGCAAACAAACAAATGCATGAAATTTATGAAGCACAGCATCTGTTTTACATTCTGCTGCTTCTCTTTTTGTTCCCATCATGGCAAACTGTCAGAGTTTTCTACAACATCAGAATATGTCTGTGCACTGTGCTACTATCACATTCTCCACAGAGGTTGAAATCAAGCTGAATTGCTAAGTTTAAATAACAAAAGCATGTTTTTACGCACGCCTTCTGACATATGTATGGAAACAACAACAAAGTAGATTGAGATGATGTGCAGCTAAATTTGTAAGCAAAGATATTTCCAAATCATACACCAATCAGCCCGCTGGTCAAGTGAATAACACTGGCACCTGTCAGCGAGTGAGATACTTTAGTTGGCAAGTGAACATTTTGTTCCCAAAGTTGATGTGTTAGAGGCAGCAAAAATGGAAAAGTGGAAGGATTTGACTTTGAGGGATAAATTTTGATGACTAGACAACTTTTCTGGGAAACTCATGTCACCACATGCTTTGTGTGCAACAATGTTCAGGAGGTGGTACGTGTCAAAGTAACATCCCCACATATGCCAGGACCCAGGTTTCACATAGGATTATTTCACTGTAATGAAATGATCTTTTTCACCAGTTTATTGGTATATCGCAGTGGCTGGATGTGCATTTCTGCTAGCTTGGCTTAAACGGAGGATGCAAAAACACTGACGCTACCGTAGGCCACAGAAAAGGCCTAACAATACAAACTTGAAATGTGATTTGTTAAAGGAACAGCGCCTTTACAGTGTATTTCAAGCTTCAGTCGACTTCAGTTTTAATTGTGAAGGCCCAGGCAGATTTCTTTGACTCTGGCAACATGTGATGACTGAAATATGATTGGATAAAAGCTCTAATGCAAAGTTACTGCCAGAAGCACCGCAGCTGAGAGGCAGACAAGCCATAAAATGAAAAGAATAGGCTATTGGGAATAATTTAATAAGATAAATGGGAAAATATTAAAATGTAAGTCAGTAATGCTAAAAAATTAGGCCAGCAAAGAAGGCTTTGCTGGCCCTGATCATAGTTTTAAACATTTTTTTACATTTCCTATTTGAAATTTAGTTATTGTGCAACTGCATTGACAAGTCTTGTTCAAACTGTCAGATTTAGACAAATAATCAAATGGTTTCAGTGGAATCGCATAGTTGAAAACTAATACACAGTGATGGCTAGTTGCAAACAACTGTCTGCAGTTATTATCCTAACTGTGTTTCCTGGGGCTTCTTCTCAGTTAGATCTATATATTTTTGGTGCATTCCTGTGCGTATCATGTAGTTATAATGCATTCTTCCCTCAGCCTTTACACACACATAAATACACATATTATTTGTGAATGGAAAATGAATTAAGAAGATTCAGACACCTTCAGAACGAGATCTAGGCTACTCTCCCAGCAATACGCAGTACGTATGTACGCATGAAGTAACACACAGGAGCACATCATCAATATTGTTACAAAAACACCCCGGTGTCTTACAGTGATTGATGTCAGAGATGCTATGGATTAATAGGAACAGATGAGACCAAAAAACAAGAGTGGTGCACGCTGTGTTTTTCAGTGTGTCTTCATTTGAGAATGTGTGTGTTTTCGCATGCATGTGAATAATGTGGTAATGGTGGAGTTGGAGCATATGCTACCACAGCTCATTCTCCAGTGAGCAATGCCCTGTCCTCCCCAGTGATGGATTAAATCTGGGTGTTCATTAATAGATAGCAGCTTTTTTTAATAAGTGCAGTCGTTAGCTGTATTGTGTTTTCGTTATTCTGCATTTTATTAGCTAATCAAGCTTCTTTCAAACCCCTGCAGGTTCAAACATGTTAGTAAATTGCATTTAAGTGTTTCTGCTGTGATAATATAGATTTTTGCTTTAATTGCTTAAGGATGATAAAGAATATGTGATGGTTCTTTAGTGTTGCCTCAGCATTGAAATGGTTTTCCTTCTGTTCTTAAATGTCACATCATTTATTACCATTATTTTGGGTCACGTCTGACACTGCTGTGCCTCAAGAGTGTCTTTGTGCAGTGACTTATTTTTCTCTTTCTAATGAATCAAAGGTTTTTCCCCCTGTTATTATCAATCTGAAAAGGGTCCCGTTGATTTAAGAATAGATTTTAGATTACCGTTTCATCACTTAATTATGTGCCATGGAGAGCTGAGAGTGTGCAGGTTTTTTCTCTCTGTAGCTTTTGAAAGACCACACCAGGTGATTTCACTGATTAGTTTCTCCTTTCTTGAAGGTGTGCATAAGTGAAATCGGCCGTCATAATCTTTACAAAACGAAGTGAAGGTTGTAAATTTGCCTGTGGAAAAATGTGTTGGGCTTTTTTGTCACTAATGTTAACATGCTTTTCTTGGTTTATAGGTCCTGCAGCACATCTTGAATCCAGCCTTCTTACACAGCTTTGAGAAGGGAGAAGGTGAGCAGCTGCTTGGGCCGCCCAACCCTGAAGGGGACAATCCTGAAAGCATTACCAGCGTCTTCATCACTAAGGTATTCATGCACACGCATGCCAGCTTTCTTTTTTGTCTTCTCAACAGCTTTTTTCTCCACATTCAGTCAGTTGACCACCCCATCCTGTTTATTACACAACAGTTTTATGCTTCTATCTGTCTCCCTGATTTCATTACCTGCTACATTTCTTCTCATTATGTCGTATCAGGCCTCTCTACTCTGTCATCTTTAAATGCATCCCACTTAGTCCGGTTCTTCTTCCTCTCTCACGGCCTCCACGTATTGCTTGATCACTTAATTGCTGTCATTTTTATCTTCCTCTTCTTCCTTGTTTATCTCTCTCCCCCCTCGCCATCCCACCGACCCCTCTCTGCACCACGTTTCATTCATCAGGCCAGACTATAATTCCTGGTGTAAATGTCACAGTGTGACCGTGCTAAAGGTCAGCATGTTTGTTTGTGCTGTGGCAGATCTCATCACTGACTAACACCAGTCCTAATGGCTGCTAATGGCTCCTCTACGGTCTGGTTAAAACTCATTTCCTCCCTCACCTCCCTCTCTCTGTATGCTGTCCCCTCTTCTGTACCCCCTCTCCAGGGAATTCAGATGGTGATTGGTATTTTGGTCAGGATCATTATGTGTAAAAGTAAATTATATTGAGTGCGGTGTCATTCAGATGCGATGAACATTAGTCAGATCCGTATTATACTTCAGACAGTATATTCAGTATAATGTGTTTCTCTTTCTTATTTATGTACATAAGTGCATTAATTATTTAAGACTTCTGCGCTTCTGTCTGAATTGTTAAGAATTACAGTAGCATTAAACAGGTCTCTGGCATTTCTGCACAAAATATGTGTATTTGATGTAAACATAAAATATCTCACCAACTGGCAAAGCAGTTGATTCATTGTTAATGATCAGCAACCCAGTCGAGTCTCCGCAGATATACTGTTTTTACTCTGCTATGTGCAGCAAAAGTTGTATCACTTTCTGCTTCACTCATCAACTTTTTAACGCCACATTGTCCCCTTTCCCCCCTCCAAGGTTCTGGACCCGGAGAAGCAGGCTGACCTGCTGGACTCCTTGAGAATCTGCCTGCTGCAGTTCTCCACCCTGCTAGTGGAGCATGCGCCCCACCACATTCACGACAACAACAAGTCACGCAACAGCAAGCTGCGCCGCCTCATGACCTTCGCTTGGCCGTGCCTGCTGCCCAAAGCCTGCGTGGACCCTGCCTGTAAATACAGCGGCCACTTGCTTCTGGCCCACATCATTGCAAAGTTCGCAATTCACAAGAAGATTGTCCTGCAGGTGAGAGACCGAACTCAGTGGAGTCTGGGTTTGATGGACCATGGTGATAAAGGTGGAAAATATGGGGAAACTAGACGGTACCTAGTTGAGTTGTAAAGCAGGAAAATCTATTTTGGGTGACAGTGGTGCTGACAATAAAAATTCCATTAATTTCTGGTTGCTTGAATGTATTTTCGGAGAAGTTAACCACAACTCAACCACACTCATTGTATTTTGGCCAAAAATATCCAGTCATTGAGCTTTAATTTAGCCACCTGAGCTAAACACAGAAACTAAAGATTAAATCAGTACAGTCTAGTTCGATGGACTGGACCCAGTTCACACCACTATATGCGAGCTGATGATGTGGGGTGGGTGTTTTATGAGAGAGAAATACAATGGGCTTTTATGTGCTCTCTGAATTCCAGTGTAATATGAATGTGTAGCAAAGGACGCAGCATTCCAGGTGGTTATAAAAAGGAAAGAGGCCAAAGAATGTTGCTAAATTAGATGTGGTATGTGTGCTTTGTACAGGTCTTCCACAGCCTGTTGAAGGCCCACACAATGGAGGCAAGGGCCATTGTTCGCCAGGCCATGGCCATCCTGACCCCAGCCGTGCCTGCCCGCATGGAGGACGGCCACCAGATGTTGACCCACTGGACTCGCAAAATCATCGTGGAGGAGGGGCACACTGTACCGCAGCTCGTTCACATACTTCATCTCATCGTGCAGCACTTCAGGGTGAGTGCGCTTAGAAAAACACGAAAAATAACTCGAGCCAACAGAGTGCTTCCTCCTGTCTGATCGAGATTACTCATGTATCGAGTCCCAGGAAATCCATCTGGGCTGGGTGGGGCAGACAGAACAGTCAAACATATCTGATTTCTGTCCCCGTGACTTAGAATAATCATGACAGAGCTGTCTGAACACTTTAGGGTAATTTACGTTGCGTGCTGTTCATCCCGGTTTAGATCATTCAAAGCAATATGATGACGGATATCAGCATCTTATACTTTACGCTTTATGATACTTTGAGCTGCCCCCGCAGTAAGCAAGGAAGCGTACACAGCCATTTGTTGCTGCTGCCAGCTCACTGCAGAGAACCATGCGGGGAGAAAAACAGCCGAGGAGCTAATTTTACTGATTATCTGAGTGCCCTGAATTACATGCCACCTCTTAACAAGTCCTAATGGGAAAGGAGCATCCTCATTAAAAGTCAGATTATCTTATATGACCTAATTAATGTTTGTGACGTTGGTTAATTTCAGTTTTATATTGGCCATAGCAGCCACATTTTGCTGCCTGTATCTGCTTTAATGATTTTAAGACATCATTCTGTGAGACTCTGAGGTGAGCCACCGAATGTCTCATCTGTGGACACTGGCCTATATGTTCGCCTTGCTCCTTTAAAATTGAAACGCGCGTTCTACCCTCTCACCTCTTCAAGCTGATGTTCACCGCCTCGACAGTCGGAGAGCAACAGTCTTTTAGCAGAAGACTGACATTTTCCTCAGCTCCCCTCTCTATCTCACTGACAGGCTGCTCTCATTGGGCCAGATGACTAATCTAATGTAATCACATCAGCATAATTACACTGGGGAGGAGATAATGACAGACAGATGAGAGACTTTGTGCGTGCGTGTGTTTGATAAAGAAATAGAGATTGTGTGCGTGTTTGTCTGTGTGCACACGTGATGGACAGGGCTAAGCCAGTCTGTCATTAAGGGGCTGTGAAGTCCTGCTCTATCGACTATAATTACCCTCAAAATGAGAAGCTTTAATATTCTCTGACACTGACAAAAGCCCTCAGATAGACATCTCATCTCCCGTCCCTTTTGTCTGCTTGTGCGTTTCAGAGTCTCAGTTCGGTTTTTCGGAAGCTAAGTGACTCTTGAGTGTGACACTTGAGTGTGTGAATGCTCAGGGCTAAGTGCGTGTCATCATGTCCTTGAGACGAAGTGAGAATACGATGTCAGTTTGCCTATTCTGACTCAAAGTCTCAGAGTGATTGAGCGGCCAATTTATCTTTGCATGTGTTATCACCCCAAAATCTTAAGCCGGGTATTAGCGGTATAGCGTACGTAAATGTGCTTGCCCTGTCACTTTTTATTTTCGCCCGACATGCAGGCTGACCGAATTTCTTGCTTCGATTGTGATAGTGATCAGCTCATGGGGCTTTCAGTGGACTGAATTCAAACTTTAAGGCACTTTTTGGAAGTGGATGTCTTGGAGAATCCTAATGGCAACGATGGAGCAGATATATGATGGTCACTAGGGAAATAGTAGGCAGTCTTTGAGAAGACACAACATATAAAGGAAATATTCACCACTTTTTATGTAGATACCCAGTCACAGTTGATGGCAGTTGTAGTGATTTCCCGAGTGTGCAGCTAGACCTACACTCTCTGAGTTGCCCTGCTCTAACAGACTTAAATGCAGTACCTACATGTACCAGGATGTACTGCGCCCAGCTTGTGGTGGTGGCCTTTCAGACTCTTTACTAGTTGGCTCTGTGTGTAAAAAGTAAAGGTCACCTCAGAAAAACATACCACATCTGGGTAACAAGCAGCCCAGCCCTAAAGTCCAAGAGACAGAAACTTGACATAATCTCTTGTGAGAACCAGTGATGTCACAGAGAACACAAATAAGTTTTTTCCCGTTGTTGTGTTCTTAATTTAAATAAATAGTGTGAAGGCTGGAAGTAGGCCAGTAATATGCTTAGATATCTGAGTATGTGAAATGTCCACATTAGAGCAGAGTGCTTGGGGTTGCAGGTATACAAGCGGGATGAATGTGTTTTTGATGGCCCTGCGAACTGAGAGTGTTTCCAATTTATGCAAAACAAGCTTTTTTTTCTTTTTTCTTTTTTTAAAAACGACACTAATCCTGCACATCCCGCTCTTGTTCCACTCGTCCATTATTGCGTTCTGAAACAGGTTCAAGTGGAGGTTCAAGTTGTGACACAGCCAGGTACAAGTACAGGATGTGAAAAGCCTTCAGTGACATTTTATATTGAGGTTTAAGCTCTGTACACACCACTTTGTCATCTGCTGATCCTTACTGCCTGTCTGTACTCACTTTCGTCTGCTTATTTTAAACCCTATCAAATATGTAAGCTTTTGTGAATCAGTATCTACAGATATTTTGTTGAATCACTGCTTTCTTGGAAGTAATGTGTTCACTTCGAAATGACGTACATTATCGTATTGTATAAAGTTTTAATGATCATCTTGTTTTCTAGGTGTACTACCCAGTCCGCCACCACCTGGTGCAGCACATGATCAGCGCAATGCAGCGCCTGGGCTTCACCCCCAGCGTAACTATTGAGCAAAGGAAACTGGCCGTAGACCTGGCTGAGGTGGTCATCAAGTGGGAGTTGCAGCGGATCAAAGACCAGCAGGTGAACACAGGTTTTATTGACTTGAATTGAGTTCAACCAAACCAGTATGGGTCTACTAAAAGCAGTGTTGTACTCTTATGTACTGCTGACAAATGCATTCATATTTAATTTCTCTGCAAACTGAAGTTGATTATTATTTTGAAAGACAAAGCTTTGCATTATGGTGATGAAAACATTTTCTTATTCACATTCTTAAATGCTAATTTCTATAGCTACTAAGCTATAGAACGATATTAAGAGGCTATTAAGAAACGGTAACAAGATATAATCATGTTATGTTGTGATTGTAATCATTTTATAACTTTGGTGCGTCAGCCCGAGTCTGAGGCTGAAGTAGGGCCTGGTGGAGAAGGGACCAGCGGGGGAGCTGTGAAAAGAGGGCTGTCTCTGGACGCTGCTGGGGCTGGACAGGATGTCAAGAGATTCCGTACAGCAGCCGGTGCTACCTCCACGGTGAGCTCAATCAGCAATCAGTCAGATGCCACTAGAATGCGACTGTGACTGATGGGCCCTCACGCCCAGACGGTTGCATCGTCTTACCTTAAACATCCTTGCTGGATGTCCTTGCATTACATGCTTCTCGGGATGATTGCAGAACAGTCTAAAAGATAAAAACAGCCATTTTTACCATCCATTTATTTGATGTGTCTGAGAAAAAAAACATGCACCCGGAGATGACAGCGGGGTTGTTTTTGCCTTAACACAGCTTGCCTCACGGGAGTATTGAAACTGCACTAGTTCATCTCATGTCGCTCTGTTGTCTGAGATGCCTTTTTCCAAGAAATGCCACCTATGGTCAATGTTTGATACATTCAGAAATGTGTCTTTCAAATATTATTATTAAATATCTTTGTATCTGTTTCTGTGTGGTGAAGCTACTGGACACCAAAACAAAAAAGTTCTTCCGTATCTGACTTGTTTATAATCACAATGGATATGTTTTTAGGTGTTTGGTCGCAGCCAGTCCATGCCAGGTACAGAGACCATGCTCACCAAGCCTGTCGAGAAACAACACACAGACACTGTGGTCAACTTTCTCATCAGGATCGCATGCCAGGTAAGACCTCCACCCAGTTTCCTACACGCACGCATCCATTTTTCACCCATCCTTCAGGTACACTAATTCTACCATCCGTAGCGCCTGCCAGGTAGGGCACCTACCTCTAAACACTCATTTGAGCGAGGGTAGGACACTCTAAATCCACACATGCAGTCCTTTATGTGTGCCCTCACACAGCTGTCCCTTGCTCTAGTGGCAGTGATGTCCTTGGTCACAAGCCTGAAATAGACTGTTGAGATTTCACTCACCTTGACTTTTTCTACTTTCTTTTTGGGCCAAGCTTCATTCTCACTGTTCACCCAACCATCTCTGTTGAATATAACCTTCTGTGTAACCGCTGGGAATCACTCACTGCTCATAGAAACGGTCTATAGAAACATAATCCTTCCCTTGTATTCCGCTTGATAACAGTGTATTGTGATACCAAATTGATCCCTGTAGAAGAATTTTATGTTTCCAGCGGCCCAAAAGATTTACTTTCAGCCATTGGGCACCTCACCTCATAGGGATTCATTATCTTTGTCAAGGATGCTACTGCACAGTGGATGCTTGTCACTTTGCAGGGTTGCACATGGGCTCCTGATTGAAGGATGCTCTCCTTCCTGGTGGTGCCACTTTTGAACTCTAGCTGCCTGAATGAAATTACAATATATGGTGACAGTCCTAGCCCCTTCTTGCCCTGTGTGATTTCTTACCTCTTCGGGACACCATACCAAAGATGAAGACCACTGTCATTGATAATGGTAATGATACCAGTTTTCCTCCCCCTCTCTTGTCCAGGTGAATGACAGCACCAATGTAGCTGGGTCTCCGGGGGAGTTGCTGTCTCGCCGCTGCGTTAGCCTGATGAAGACCGCCCTCAGGCCTGACATGTGGCCTCGTGCTGAGCTCAAGCTACAGTGGTTTGACAAGCTGCTAATGACAGTGGTAAGATGGCATGTGCCTTCAGAAAGTGTCATCATATATCTTATTAGACCGCGGTTATGCGTGGTATATTCCTCTATAACGCCGTGTTTCTGCACTTTATTTAGTCAAAGATCACTTCTCTGTCAATGTTCAGTCTTTAAATAGCTTTTACTCAGATTCTATATCGGTCAATAGCCTGGTGTAGCAAGCAGTTAGGATTTCTTTATGATGCGTGTTTCAACTGATGCAGAGAAAAGAAAATATCTTTGTGTGCAACATACATAGTTCTACAACTAATTCAGAGCTATTTTGTTGTAAGCAAATGAATCTCCACGGCGCTCAGATGACCGTGACTACGTCGCACTCTTCTGTCCATCATGGCACAAAGCCCACCCAAATTATTTGATTGGTCTGGCAGTTCTTTGCCAGTGTTTAATCAATTCCTCAGTGGAGTTACTGCAGACCAACGTTCACCCACAGGCGAGGAAATGTCTGACTGCCTCCCAGGCTCCACTGATCAATAATAACCTCGTGACATATCCTGTCTTGTCTTCATTATTGTGAAGACAAGCCGAATATTGCTGTTTGGTGCTAAACTGAGAAAAATAGTAGCAGATAGAAGTGTATGTCATCACCAGTGTTTCAGGCAAACCAATTTAAAATAAAATTCAGAATATTTTGTTTTTCTGTTGTTACAGCTCCATGTAGTCGGCTGCAAGCAGTAAAGAAATAACTAATGCCTTCCGAGAGAAGTTTCTCACTCTCCGCATAAGCTCTGTCTTAGTGTTTGCTCTAACACCTCAGAGTCCTTTGTCTGTTATCAGTAGTACATGGAGTGAGGCGCCAGCTGCCATAATGACAAAATAATGACAGTGGTGAGATAACTAGAGTCTATCCGGGCTGGCCTGTGCCTTCTCATTCAACCCCCCCCAACCTCTCCTCATCCTTGCTTTCTGTATCGCCTCACGGTGCCTCTCTGCATCTCTACTCCTCGCCTTTCCCTTTGTCTCTTACCACTTCCTCCACTCATCTCTTCTATGCTACTCAGCCTCTTATCGCAGCCTCTCTTCTCTCTCTCTCACACTCTCTCTTTATCCATTTCTCTCTCTTTCTCCACTACTCTCTCGGGTCTGATGTAGCGTCCGTGTTCAGACAAGGTTATCAACATGCACTGGCAATTGTCACGTACTTCCCTTGTTCTCTTTTGGGGATCACTGCATTGGTCGCGTCTTTCTCTTTGCAGTCGCGCGCGCACACACACACACACACAAAACCAATCAGCCGACCCAGATCCCATGGGAATGGTCTGACAAACGTGGGTTTTGTAGGTCTTATGCAGATGCACATACACAAGCCTTTCCCCTTGGGAGCATGCTCTACCTGCCCAGCCGTCTTACTCAGACTAATGAACAATGTTCTAAATCGGATTACCTTTTATCATCTCATTGTACTAGCACGGCAGTGATTAA
>JASGAT010328682.1:0-10589 GCA_030220025.1 Chelon auratus | reverse complement strand
AAAATATATAAACATGCATCGTCGTCAAAGAAACGGGGGTTACAGTGGCCTGGTGGGATGTGGGCATCCAAATTTGAGGTAGAAAGGGGGGACAGGAAAACTTCTCTGAAAGGATATACTGTAGAAGGGCAGAAGTAAAGTAATACCGACTGCTAAGACAGACGTTTACATCTCAAAACGCTCCATCGATAACAATAAAAACACACCCATCGATACTGTCAGTTAAGAACAAAAATTAGGTTTCTCGTCGTTCATTTTCAGGGACTCGTTTGTTTCTATTTCTGTGACAAGGCCGGCGCCGTTTCAGCCGAGTCAAAATGAAACGAAACGCAGTTAACGTCACAGGGGCAATTAAAATACCTCAAATATAGCATTGGCAGTTTTTGATTTATATACAAGCTCCATGATTAGATTGGTTTGATTGTGTCGGATGTGTTTCTTGCTAACAGCTACATACAAAATATATCACTCAATTTGAACTTAGTATATATTTGTACATTCGTTATTTAAATACATAAACATTATTACAGATTTGAAGAGCTGCTTTTTTAGCTTTTAGCTCCTCTCTGCTTCTTTACAAACTTCAGCTCTTACTATGACTTACTTCCTCTGGACAATGTAAACGGTTTCCATCGCTGCCGCACAATCAGCGCCTTCAAATCATCAATAGTTACATGTTTGTGATTTATTCAGCTCCTGGCTCCTGTTGGGACCATCTTCTATTAAAAATGATCGCGCTAACAGAAGGTGTAGCTGAACACGCCAGGGCGTCTACTACCTTATCAAAGATTGAACCTGATTGTAGAGTCCTTCAGTTCAGAAGTGTCCCGTAAAGCTGGGCCTTAGTCAGACTGTCCTTCCTGGAAAGACCCAGGGAGCCGAATGTTTGGTTGTATGGAGGAGGAGGGGGCGGAGCCGGTGGTGGAGACTGACTCACCTGTGGAGGCAGGTTGTGCATCTCCACTTGATAGTGCTGCAGCTCTGCCACCATCTCCAGGGACCTCTGGTTGAGAGACTCAGTGGAGCTGTTGGGGCTGGGGTCCACGTAATCCGTGCTCTGGCCCCCTGCTGCCACGTTGCCTTCTCTCTCTTTGGAGCTCCCTGAGTGGTAGAGGCTGTGCTCTGACCCCTGGCTGTCCTCAGCTCGGTACAGGTGGGCTTGGCTGTGTGCCGGCCGCAGCCCTGGGCTGCATTCGGGGCTGGGGCTGGCACCTACCCACACCGGGTCCATGACACTCACTCCGTGATGGTAGTAGTCAGCCCCTTCCTGGAAACTGCTGTAAAGCGGTCCGAGCCGGATCTTAGCGGGGCGGACGGAGAAGTGCTGCTCTGAGAAGCTGTAAGGTGAGGCCCGGCCGGGGCTGCGGTAGCTGTGAGCACTTAAGTCCTCCACACTGAGTTGCCTCCATCGACCGATCAGCTCCTCCTCTTCAGGGGCTAATGTGCTGCCTCGACGGCTGTCTCCGTAGGCGACACTTGGGGAGGAGGACGGAGGGAGCGGCTCATAGGGCTCACTGAAACAGGAGGACATGGTGCGGCTGTAGACAGGCGAGCTGCCGTTCTGGTGGTGGCTCAGCTCCGTCTGCTGGAAGGGATGAGCGTTGGCAAAGCCCCTTGGACTGTCCCTCTCCCAGGATGAGTCACTCTTTCTCTCATAGTCCCCTGCATCTCTCCACTCCATGTAGAGGGAGTGATGACGCGGGGAGGAAGCCGCACTGCTGGGCGGCCCGTTGCCTTTGTCCTCAGACCCACCTCCACTGAAGCTGGAGTAGGAGCTGGAGCCTCCACCCAAAGTGGCCGGAAACTTGGCAAAGTGCTCCTGGGAGAAGCCAGCCGTCAGCCCCATCGAACCCTCCTCCGGGTTGCTGTCGGTGGAGTTCTGGGGTCCGTACAGCAGCTTCCTCTGACCGTGAAGATCCATGCTCGGCCTGCGCTCCCGGTGGCGGTCATCGGGGCAGTACAGAGCCGTGTCGCTGCTGTACAGGTCAGATTTGTAGGCTGCACGGAGCCCCAGGCGCTCTCCGGGGCCCAAGCTCTCCAAAATAAAAGCGTGGTCCTGTGCCTGCGGGCTCGGGGAGCGAGAGGCCTGGCTGCTGCTGCAGGCTTCGTCCGGCTTCTCGAGCACTTTGCCTATGAGAGAGGCTGGCACCGAGTCGGAGTAGGTGTGACAGAGCGGAGTGTCCTCCAGATGCATGGTGAGCCGCTCCTGAAAGTCGGCAGGCAGCTAGACGTGTGAGAGAAAAAAGAGAAGGCCGGGAAGACACGTGTGATAAATGTGTTGACGCAAGAAGAAAACAATCCTCATGCCCTTATTCTGCTCAGTGTAAACTCTGTAGACTTTTTACTACAAAACCAAAGTCATTGTAATCATAAGATCAATTAGACAATTAGCCTCTTTTAAACAACAATTAAAGAGATTACGGTTTCTTGAATGTCACACTGAGCAAATAAAGTCCCATTATTGGAGAGACCCTACTGTAAAGCGCCGCGGGACACTTTCAACAACAAACATGACATTTCTGTTGTGTCAGAGGTGGTCGTATAATTGCAAAACCTTCCAAGCGTCTATAAAAACAGCAGACCCACAATCTGGGAAAACAAAAACTTTTAAACCGTGGTATATGATATATGGTTTATTGAATGCGTGGTCCCTGTACCCTGCAGTACGTGTGGCTGCAACTATAACGCCACAACATACTCATTTGCATTTTCCTGCCCTGACTGCAACAATCGTCTCCACGACTCTCAGTCAGACTTTCAGAGCCTCAACACGACAGAAGAACGTGTGCGATGATGAAGGCAAACTCAGTCGCCTTCCCTTGAAATGAAAGACGCTCTCCTATTTCAAGCGTCTCTCAGTAAAGAAGCCTCCATCCACTATCTGTACCTTCTCCATAGCAACAAGCGGCGAGCTAACTGCAGCACATCATCAGCAGGAATCTAGTCAGTTGTTCCTAATTGGCAATGAAAGGCGAGCTAATTATAACTTTGTAGATAGAGAAGAGACAAACACTGCGGAGAACATGAAAAGACGTTTTTATCATAACAGTTTTATTACAACTCGGACCAAACTAAATGCCGCTTAATTGCCGTCCACACATCCTCTTCTTTTTTTATTCATTTGGGGCTTGTTTTGATCACAATTAGCTATTATGTGGCGCTTGTAAATCCGACCCCGGTCGTTTCACACCCTCTCCCTGCTTGTTTTGCAGGAAAAACAAACTACTGAAGCGCTTCAGTCGGCGCTGAAGAGCCACTGCACTTCTCAAAATGCTGCAGCCACCATTTATCTATATGCTTTCGATTAGCTCCCGCCCGACAGGAGCGTCAGAACGGCAGCGGACATGCAGGGAGTGCATGTATAGCCTCTGACCCACATTTGGCAGTGAGCCTGCAGTATTTGCACTTTCTGACAGACCCTATACAGCGTCGGTGGCTCTGTCCATGTTCAAGGGGAAGGGGTATTTTATTAGCCTTACTTAACCTAACGCAGTTTGCATTGACATTTCCGTTCAGCCATATGGGTAAAACGCGGAGAGGCGTACTTTAAACCCGTGGATACTTGCCAGCTATAAAACTGTCACATGGGCACAAGGCCCACGGCTGATGCAGCAGAAAGTGGCGCAAGCTGGCCTGGCGTGGAAACGCTCATCGATACAAACAGAGGAGTCATATAGATCGACCGTATGTGCAGGTGTTACCGCTCAGGTTCAAGTCTTTGTGTGATTTCGGTTCGCCGCCAAGAGGAACTCCATTTGAACAAAAGCACAGTTGCAGAAATGCACTTGTTTTCTTGTTTGATGTACATTAAATGCATCATTGGAACTGATCTTGGCTGGTATCAAGTCTAACTGTTGAAATGCTTCGTAACAGTTACACTTTAATGACACACACGTAATCCAAATAGAGCCAAATCAGTGTCTATGGCCTCCAGTGTTGCTGGTTAACAATGCACATGATAACATGCACTGATCAGCCTCAACATAACAGTGTAATAAGTACCATCACCTGAACACTGCTGCAGACCAAGCACACCTCCATGGCAACAACCAGGAGGTGTTCCTTTAATCCAGGAAGAAGAAAATGTGATCCATCAGACCAGGCCACCTCCTTCCCATTGCTTCAGAGATGCTCATGTTCCCATTGTAGGGGCTTTCATCAGTGGACAGGGGTCAACGAGGGCACCCTGACTGGTCAGAGGCTACACAGCTCCATATACAAGAAGCTGTGACGCATCATGTGCTGTAACTGAAAGGTTTCCATCATAAGAAGATAACATATGTTATTCACATGACCAGTCATAATGTTCTGGCTGAATGGTGCTCAGATAGACTGAATCTTTTTCAGTAAACCTCTTATTTGAACCCATGCCTCTTATATGTCTCTCAGGTTGTAGATTATTTAGCCAAAAAAAAAAAAAAATCACCCAGCTTTAATTCTTCAGTCTCCGTCCTTCCTGCACCGCTCCACAGAGCCTTGTCTCTTATCTTTTTCTCGCTCACAAAGGCAAGATGACCTTCCCGTTACAGTCGAGACAGCAAATTCTGAAATTTCAGCCTAGCGCTACTCAAGAAACACCTCACTCGCACCTCTCCATTTTAGCACAGCGATTCCACAAAAAGCCTTCCCTCTTCTCCACGAGACGACCGCTGCTGAATTGAACAATTATTGGTTTTCCTCTCTTCTGGTTCACAAATGTCAGCGCAAAAAGCTCGAAGCTCTCACGGCTCTTGCTCCTGGTCGCGAGTGACCTTGGCGGATTTCGGTGTATTCTGTTTAAATTGACTAGAACCGTGGATTAAACGAGCACAAATGTGCTTTGGAAAGGGTAAAAGAGCGGAGGATGTAAGTAGAGATTCGGAAGCTTGTAAAAGTGAGTGTGGGCCTCACCTCGGAGAGCTGGGCCCTGTAAAGAGACTTGTTGCACTGGAGAAGCTGAGCGGCCAGGTTACAGTCCTTTCTGTAAAGGTCCTGTGGAGGAACATCAAAGATTTGTGATATTTCTTTGAATTCTACCTAAAACTTACTTTTCTTGTTCAGAAAATATGACTAAACCATTTATATCTGCAAATAAAATCACCTGTATCTATCATGGTGACGCACCTTTTTGTTCCTTTTGTGCTGCGTTACATTAAAAGCAATTTGCTCATCAGCTTGGTTGTCATCATTTCTACCTTCTCTTTCTGTAAACTCGTTGTATCTCACTAGCATACTTTACAATTTCATGTTGTTTTAATAACTCGAGTTCACCGAACAAATTAACATGCGGTGAAATATGCTGCGACAAGCTTCGAAGAATACCGACCAGAGGAGTTTTGCAGAATAATCCCTTTAGTCTGGGCTACTATCCTCTATCTGTTTATTAAAATGTGTAACATTTGAGAAGCGGATTCATGCCTCATTGCCTAATGCTGTGTTCACAACAACGCTGCGTTCACACTATGAGCTGCAAAAGCTACGACATGATCAGAGAGGCCAGGGACATTGTTGGCAAGACCCTTAAATTTGACAGATTAAAGCGTCATTGGGCGGTTGAAAAAAGCCATCGAAAATAAAACTGATTTGTAGACAGTCGCTCTATCGCCACTGGTGTGATAGCAGCACAGAGCAACAAGTCATATGAATGCAAGCCAGTGTCATGAATTGATATCAATCAAATGTGTTTGTTTAACTTGTAAGGAGATGAGGAAATCCAAGAGCATTTGAGCTGCTGCACCGACACCGTAGCCGACCTCTCTTGGCTGCTTTGTAACCTTTGTTGCTCGTAGCGTGAACACAGAACAAGAGTCCTTTTAAATGTGCTTTCTGACCACAGGGACATTTTTTTCAGGGTTCATAACTTCCTTTTTTTCATGTGTTTCCGCACTGCAGGAGCTGAAGAACTGCAGGAATGAGTGCATTCCTAAGAGCTCTGATTTTAGCTCCAACGTCATGGTAGGTGCCTTTGTAGAATAACGGAAACCTTGAATGATTGCGAACTGATTGGTTGAACATGAATGCAGCCTGGTGCTGCATTCACCTGCTGTTAAAAAGACAACAACAAAAAAAAGTAATTTTACTTTGCAACACATGAGAAGTGCAGGTTTATTTCTGTGTGACTTTGATGTTTTAAGACATTCACTCCAATCCAAGCTGGCATGTTGACACCCCAAAGTCACACAATAAAAACCGAGGCGAGGTTAGACAAGCACCTCTCATGTTTGACAAGGTAAAATTACTGTTTTTATCGTGGAGTCGGTTGGCTTTGAAGACATGGATATGATGGCTTCAGTTCCTTGTAGGAAAAGACTGACAGAAAGGTCCGCCGAGGCTCATATAAATATGCCATGCACCACTGCGAGTGGCTAAAACACATCTTGCGGCAGATCCCATCCACAGCGGCTCATTACTGTGGACGGGTCAAACATTGTCTACTGGAGGTAATACACTGACTTCATACCTCATGCAAACCTTCTTCTAATAAACCGAACTGTCCCGTTAAAGGGGAATTACCGTTTTTTACAACCTGGACCTAACTTTGGTGTCGTTTGGAGTCGTTCGGAAGATATTTAGATCCAGCGGAGCGCCGCATATATCCATATAGTGGGAGTGACTGGGGCACCGAAACGTCAGCCTCTAAATAACGCATTATCTGCCGCAAAACACGTTCATTTCACCAGTATTTTGTTATGATACGCTAGTGCTACTCCAGGTTGAGTCTGGAGTTACCTGTTATCATCATCCAGGGTCTGTAGATTGACCTACTAACCTCTGACCTGGATGATGTCATCTCTGAGCGCTGCGCGCACCCGCGGCGGTTGGCTTGTTTACCTGTAATTTGCTACTGCTAGTTTTTTGCAATGTCGCCCTGTGGTCTTTAATTTCATTCATTTATATACAGACATTAAAATGTTTATGTTGTTAATAAATAACAGTTCATGAAGTGTAAATATGTTTAAAAATTGTTGGATTATAAAGTGTTGAAAAAAACAGTCCTTTTATATACAGTAAAAGTCGGAGAAAAAAGAGTGGTGTTATTTTGAAAGATCACGTTTGCTTGTAGGGGTAGTGAAGCATTTATTTTATTTCTCCCACCTTTGCATGTCTGTAGAGCCAATCCTGTCCTCACCTTGTTCAGGTGGGAGGTGCTTAGTGCCACCGCCATGCCGCAGCTAAGTTAGTGACAGCAGAGTCTGTTTTATCGGCGTCCCAGTTGGATAGCTGTAGTTTAAAGTAAAACACTCCTAACTTCCAAGACTGACGGAGAGTCGTTCTGTGGTTTATGTGTGAGAACTCTGAGATATCATCATATCTCCAAATGACACCAAAGTTATATGGGTGAGTAAACAATCATATTTTATGCCAGAAATAAGGTCCAGGTTGTAAAAAACGGTAATTCCCCTTTAATGTTGAGACAGTGTTGAGCAGTGCGATGTTCACTGGACTCTTCCTTACATTGTCCTCTTGTAGCTTCTCGATGGTGAGCTTTGCCTCCATCAGGTGGTTGTTGAGGACGATGATCTCTCTGCTCAGGGCTCGCTTTTCATCGTCATGGTGCTGCGACTGTTGACAGCAAAACAGGAGTTTAAGAGAAAGCATGGAAAAACAAAATGACTACATTTAAAAACATGCTTTTAGCTATGTCAAATAACTGGATTTTTAGTTTTCCTAAATGGGCTTTTCCTAACGGAGAAAGAATACATCCACAGTAGATGCAAAGTCTTTAAAGAGCAGCTCAGCCTTTTCCAGTCTAAATATGGATCTTGATAAATTTGTAAATGGAATGGAAAACTAAAAGTAGATGCACAATAGCTCTGAAGATGCGAATGATAGCGAGATATAAAAAAAAAATAATAATAATCCAATTCAGTGTGTTCAATTATAGATCACTCTAATAATCTGCCCACATCAGAGTTACTGTCCCATGTTACAACACGCTGTGGAGTATCATTAAATCCTCTTGATGGTGCTGAGTTGCTGCCTGTTTTTATACAGGCTATGCATATATCTGTATGTAGCGCATGAGCTGTCTGTTCTCAGCATATGTATTCAGGTCAAGAATATAGATTTCATTGTTGCAAAGCATTACTTTCTGCTGTGTTTTTCTTAGTGATCAGAGAGCAGTCTGAGCTGTAATCCATATGTTTTCTTGTGGTTTCGGTGTGCCAAAGATTTGTGGAAAACTATGCAAGTAGAAGCAGAGCTTCGCTCACGGTGCATCGCTGTGCTTATCTGTCTTGTAATTACGTTCTCGGCACATCGTGCGGGGCGGAGGGGTCAGATGGGTTTGTGGCACCTCAGGAGTAAACAAGCTTTACGATTACAGAGAGACTCAGCACCTCTCTCACCCTTGAGGAGTCTATACGTGAGATGCATCAATAACAGCTGATGAGAACGCTTCATAGTGGGGGGAAATAAAGCAGTTGGCCTTTATTTTTAAAATGACCAATTTTCTTTACACACACACACACAGAAAAAAACCTGCATGACCTTCAGCTCCTTATTATCTGTACCTGCTATCTCACATTGTAATCACAGCAGCCGTGATGATTATTATGTTGTGCTGTAACAAACGCATTCGACGAGCTTTCTCGGCCGTCTATTCAACAGCGGAGACACCTGATGGTCATTGAGCGTTCTCAGGAAGACTGGTTAATTGTATCTTTCCACCGGCAAAAGCAATGTCTGACAAATGAAGTGAGGTGCGGGTGCACTGAGGAACAATGGGTGTGCGATCACTCTGCCACTGGAAGGAGGACAGCCAATTGTAATAGGCCCTAATTAACGTCAGTGGTACCAACAGCGATGGCATTCATATTCAAAGTGGCTCTCAAAGAGTGTTCAGTGCCATCTCTAAACCCCTGTGACTTGCTTACATGCGTATCTCGCTTCTCTGTCTTCGGGTACTTGACCACAATCAGGAGAGTTTTTCATGCGTGGGAGCAGAAAACACACAAACACAGACTCTTACATTTCTGTGGATCTTCTCCTCCAGATCCTGGTTGATCCTCTGCAGCGCCGAGTAGCCGCTTTGTATTCTAAAAAAGGACACAGCAAAAGACGTTGCTCGCTTGCTGGTAATAGCTTTCACATGAGGCGTGTTTACAGTAGCAGCGGGGGATAAATATGCAGACTCAGCAGTGTACGAGTCAGAGCTAAATCAATTTAAATATCTCGCTGAAGTGATATGATAATGGAGGGACATTTGGTCTATTAATTGTGATCCAGAACAGGTGCTGCACCTGTCTGCCTTCAAATAACATCACCCACCCCCTATGAACTCAAAGTTTTTCATTACTCTTTGGTTGATCTGGCAATTTTAATCACTTCATTTTAAGGGCTGTGGCACGCCGAGCCGGCGATGAGCCATTTGCCGGTGTCGAGCCATCGGTTAGAGTCTGTGACCTTAGTCTTTTGGCACTAGACAGACCACTGTCAGCAGCTTTCCAGCAGATTCAGCACGTTGACTCGCCAGCAGAGTGAGTCGGTGATAGAGACCACCCTGATTGGCTGTTGAGCTTGGAGAAGCAGCGCAGGAGAAGAGAAATGGAAGTGGGGAAAGTGGACAAGACAACAAAGTTCGGAGGACGCACGCAGGAGATACACCAATCAGGCATAACATTATGACCACCTTCCTTAATATTGTTTAGGTCTCCCTTGTGCCTCCAAAACAGTTTTGACTCATCAGAGAATGGACATGGTCCTTCTAAGGGTGTCCTGTGGTGGCAACAGGATGTTGTTAGTGGGGGACTTTGGGTCATATGAGTTAAGGGGAGGGGCCACAGTGGATCATCCCACAGATACTTGATCAGCTTGGGATCTAGTGAATTTGGAGGCCAGGTCAACACCTTGTGCTGTTTTTCATGTTTTTGTTTTTTTTTGTTTTTTTTTGAGTTCCTAAACAGTTCTTGTGTGTGTGTCTGGGTCCTGCATCCTGCTCGGGGTAGCTGCTGCCATCAAGGAGTGTCATTGCTATGGGTTGAGGGTACCTCGCCTGGTTTAGGTGGGTGCTACATGTCTAATTAACATCCACACCAATGCTAAGTCCAAAAGTTTCCCAGCAGAACATTGCATTGTCACAAGATGGTCAATGTTATTTACTTCTCCTTTGGTCGTAATGTCAAGCCTGATCGGTGTAGCTAATATCTTGACATGTGACACCATTTTAGTTTGACCTAATAAATAAAATAGGAGATGCCACATTGCACCACTTGTTTTACCAATCGTCTGCATATATAGATGGTCCCAAACCACATCTCTGTGAATAATAATTCATGTCTCTCAACAAAAACTGTTCAAATATCCTGTCAGAAATCTTCTCACATCTTGTATTGTGCATAGTTTTCAAGTTCACCGTTTTTTCCTACTTTACTGGAAATTACACTCTCATGTATGTGCAGAGGAGGTTCCATCTTTCTACAGCGCATTTGTATAATCGGAGCCTGATTTGCTTCACAAAATCACTTCACATGCCCGCCCACTTCAACTAAGCTTTAAGTGGAGAACTAGAAACTTTTTTCCCCCTTCAGCAGATGGATGTAACTTTGCATATACAGCAGTTAATGCCACTAAATGGTCTCAAATCTTGTCCGTTTAATGCAAGTTGCAAA
>JASGAT010328681.1:0-14797 GCA_030220025.1 Chelon auratus | reverse complement strand
CTGCTAACATCTTGGTGACAGATACCACTGCACACCTTTAGGGGTATGAAACTAAGTACCTTACAAACATCAAGAATTCCATCCTTTCTCTTCATTCCTTTCCTCTCGATCATTGCAGGTCATTCTCTATCACAGTCATAGTTTCAGTCCATATTTCTCCTGGTATCAGTTCAATCTTCCATAGACACAACCGTGATCACACAGGCTCCTTAAATGACACATAAAGGCTTCATACATACTTGCATACAGGCGTTGCAATTTAAGATTATTACAATTTAAAGAGGGAAAAAAAATGGGCCATTGTTCACGGGTGGGGTGTGGGACTATATTTACAATTCAGGAACTTGTAGTTCCTTCTTGGTGATTAGTAGGACATTTTATATATGCAGGTACACCGAGATATAAAATACCGGAGACAGAAGCAGATAACGTGATAAGAGCAATCTTGCTAGGCCTGTTGATAACTAAGAAAGTCGTATGTACTGAGTAAACGGCTTTCCTCTGAACACACCTATAAGCACCCATGAGCCCATGTTTATACAAGACGCTGTGTCACAATTGAAATATGTACAGAGGATGGGGAGGTGACAGGCTACTACTGACGTCAGGTGGCAAGTCTGAGTCACTGGCTTTTCCTAATAATGACACGCGTGTGTGCAAGGATGCTAACATGGCTGTTACGATAAAACAAATGCTTGCATATGCATGTGCAGTTGTTGTTTTTTTTCCCCACAAAGTGTGGCAGACACAGAGGAAAGCTGATTGTTGAATGTGTCACAGCAGAATAGGTCCATTGTGGCTGTGCTCGACAATAAGTTTGACAGAGACCCAAATGAACTTTCCCACAACAAAGACATGCAGGGGCTGAGATTCGGGAGGAGGAGGAGCTGAAGGGGGAAGCAGTCAAAATGAATCCGCTTGTCCCTGTTCACGCTCCTCATAACACCACATGCATTCATAGGCACATCATCTTTACAACAGCCAGTCCAGAATCTATCATGTTCTCCATGCAGGCACACCCAATCTCTCTCTCTGTCCCTCACACACACACACACACACACACACACACTCACACACTCAGACAAGCTTATATAATGATGCCCAAGATCCAGAGCCAGATAAACAGACATGTTTGTGTAATCCAGTGGCAGCTGGGGAAGATGAGGTTCTCTTTCAGCGTAATCAAAATGTTTCCTTGAATGACGTATCAGATTTAAAAAAATGTGTTGATCAGAAATATTATCAGACTAAAACTGCTTTTATTTGTACATTAGGCAAAATCATGCTTTAGCATTCATTTTCCATGAATAAATGATGTTTTCCTTGCAGTAGTTGCTTCTCACCTCCCCGTCAGTGCTGCACTAGTTCATTTAAATCAAGACGTCGCACATGGCACCTTACAAACTAACAGGATGGAGCGCAGACTGTTAACCAACACACTTCTGATGCCGTTTTCAGCCTGACGGGGCCCACACACAGATTAGAGGAACCTGCTGTCAAAACAGTAGGTGATTTGCTTTCATAGGTGTGCGGTCTAATTTAATCAGTGCTTCTATTTTTGTCATAGACACCCGCGTGGCGTTGTATCCGTTGCAGCACGAATGCCATCTTGTGACGGCGTTGCGGGTGTGTTTGTATCGTAGTTTTTGACGAGGAAGGGACCGCGAGAAACTGCTGGTGAATCCATCAACAAGCAGAGTTGAGGCAAGAGCTAATAAATGCAGTTCAGTGTCCCCTGATGGTCTTTATTCAGCTGTGTTGCTGGTGGGACAAAGTTTGCTGAATGGAAGGAAATGCTGTTTGTTTTGGTGTTTTGTTATCTGTGCAAAAGGTTGTCGCGCTATAGGGTTTTATCAGATATAAGTCCTTTTGAATCCTTTACTGAATCTCATTAAGTTTAGCTTTTATCATCTAATAGTGCCTAAGGGAGACATACAGATATGATCTGCTGGGATCCACTGGTGTTGATCCAGAAATGCTGCAGTTTTTCAACATTACCGCAAAGTTCGTTGATATTGATTTTTCTGAAACACGGAGACAGCTGACTTTACTTATCCATTTGACTTTTTACAGATTACTTGATACGATTAATAGAGGTCCTGCTTCACTACGGCGATGTTAACAAGCTCAAAATATGTATGTGATGCATGCAGACTTTACCTCTACAGACTCTGCTTCCATATCATTCATGTCAGTGCTGCTCCATCCACATCAATGCACCTTATTATTTATCCTTCCCATGTATATATTGTGTTTTTACTATTTTTTCTTGTGCATTTGTACATATCCAAATCTAAATTGTTTGTTTCTACCATTATATTTTATTTTTAAATTTAATTTATTATTTTTTTAAATTTAAATTTATTGTTTTTTAAGCAAAAAAAAAAAAATATTACACAGATAAATTAAGGCGTTAAGAGAAAAAAAACACGCATATTACAAGGTCATGACAAGACAACTGCTATGAGGTACCATAGTTCCATTTTGGCCGCCTGATCTGTGGGCATTACTAACTGTTATGACGCCAAGGGCAGCATTGGAACCGTCAAGGGTCAACTATAACATTAGGTCTTTGAAAACAGGCAAGCAATGGTCCCCATATCCTATAGAACTTTTGTTCTGACCTACGAATAGAGTAGCGCATTTTCTCTAGCCTTAGGCAAGACTTGAGGTCCTGCAACCATTGGGAGGGTGTGGGAAGGGAAAACGTAGGGGAAGCACCAAAATGGGCTAAGAGTGGATCAGGTTCTATGACGGTGTCTGAGGTCAGTAAGAGGTGTTTAATTCATTTGATCTATTTATGATTTATTTACTTTACTCTTGCACCTATTTTTCTATTTACTAGTGGTTTTCAAAAGGGTTTTTTATGTGCAACTGAGCTACTGTGACCAAGCAATTTCCCTCAATAAATTCTAGTCTGTATCTAATAAACTCCTTTGTGACCTGAACACCACGGATTACAAGGTCTCCCTGTATCTCCCCCGCAGACCTGAAATGCTGCGTTCATAATAGCGTATATTTTAAAGCAGTTGAACAGGGAGCAATCCACAAGACTCTATTAGAGGAGAGTTGCTAACAGAAAGAAGCTGACACAAGCTGGGAGAGAGCGAGAGAGTATGCTGAGATTATGCTTTGACGCAATTTTCCTGGAAGGAGCAGGTAAACAAAATGAGGGGTGGTCGAGATGGGGGAGGAGATCAACTAACACAAATGTCCAAGTAGGACAGAACATGAAAACAGACGAGGTACACAGACAGCAGTAATCTGTGTCAGAGCCTCGGAGGGGGAGCGGCGGACAAATGGATATAGAGGGAGGGAGGGAGGGAGGACGCCGGGATTGTCATGAAAGACCATTATTTTGGTTGAGTCACTCACAACATTCACGGCATTCTGCAAATCTGACAAGCTCCTGTGGCGGAACGGAGATTTAGAAATTAAAAGGAAAAGGGATGCCCCGAACATCTCTTTTACATTTTTTTCCATTTAAGCTTTTGGCTATTTAGATCCCAGCCTTGTTTCAAGATGGCAGCTTCACGCGTCTCCTCATTTCTGTCATCACTCCGTCTTCCCACAACCAAGTCACGGTTAATTTTTGGACGCACCATTAAGCCCATGCCAGCTGATACATGTCCTTAATAAACCATTTCATTGTGATTTAATGCCACTCATTAAGTGATGACTTTTTTTCTTACTCAAACACATTAGCGCTTTAACAGTGGCAACCATAACTCTCGTGGCATTTCTCTCTGCATCTGCTCCCTTGAAACATCCTTCACTTCTTTCTTCCCTAGGTGTCTCTTATTGTGCCTCTTGTCGTGCAAATGGTTCTCTCTTGCATTCCTGTATGCTCTTTCATATTACTGAAGACAGAGGGAATAGGCATGGTGGCAGGGAACCCCTCGGGGAACTTGGATTTATTTGCCGATACAATATTAATGCGCTTCTCTGCCGTAATGTATTCATCTCCCAAGCTGACTCTTAGTGCCTGGCGCGATCTCTTAACTTTGCTTAATTAATAAATCAACATGAAATCTTATTGCAGCTGAACTGATTGAATTTGCGAGGCTTTCTCTTCCCCCGTCTGTGACATCCGAGCACATTATTTTTACTCGTGCGCTGAAGAGATTTGTTGTTGTGTCTCTCGGAGTACCCACTTACCCTCTGCTTGCGTCAACCGCTGCAATTAGTGATTTCCTTAGTTTCCCACAATACCTTTCAACAAGCCAGAGGGAAGTGACATGCACTTGTTCAGTATTGTGTAGTAACGGGGGCAGATTAAATGAAAGCTGATGTCGTATAAAGCATGATGCAGTGTACTTTTTCTTTATTTATAATTATGCCAACGGATTTGTTGTTTGCCCAACTACCTGCAGGACTTATAAGAAAAATATAGCTGCATATGGGGTTAAAAACTCACCATGAAACACTGCAGACAATAGTTTTTTGATGTTCCTTTGTAGGCTTCAGTTTTCATGTCCCTGCTTCCTCCTTCCATTTTACACATTTCTCCTTTCGGCACGGGGTTTATTAGAAAAAGTGTTGTGAAAAAGTTTTTTTTTTTTTGGTTTGTTTTCATCCATCTACGTGTGACAAATCCCATCTATGCCGTAACTGTGGACTCGTCTGGGTCCAGCGCTGCATGTGTGTGGCTACAAGCCAGACCAGTGCAAACAGATGTCAGTTTCAATCAGCTGAGGGTGCACTAGCGCAGTGACGCAGGGACACGGCTACAGGAAGAGATTAGCAGCGTTTAGATTGTTACTACACGGGTGAGGGGTGTTGTGATGAGGGAGCGATTGAAAGGTTGGGCCGGGGATGTAGGGATTGAGGGTAAGAGAAGTATAATTCACGAGGGGGATAAATGTAGTGTTTGAAGGATGTGATTAAAATGAGGAAAAACTGCATGTGTAGCAGTGTCTCACCAGCTGTTTATGACATGTTTTCAGGCTTGTTCTGTTTGCTCGGTATGTTTCTGTTTGTGTACCATGACTGTTTCCTCTGTGTACATTAGGCCTGGGTTACATCCAGGCTTGTGCTAAAGAGAAGGGGGGAAACTGCATAGCCACTTAATTCATTTTGCAGGCAAGCGTATTTTTACTACAACTTACATACACCAATCAGCCATAACATTATGACCTTCCTAATATTGTGTAGGTCTCGCTTGAGTCTCCAAAACAGTTGTGACTCATCAGGGCATGGGCCTTCTGAGGTGTCCTGTGGTGTCTGGCTCCAGGATGTTGAAGTGGGGGCCTTTGGGTCCTATGGGTTGAGGGGAGAGGCCTCTAAGGGCACACTTGATCAGTTTGGGATCTAGTGAATTTGGAGGCCAGGTCAACATCTTGTGCTATTCTTCATGTTTTTTTGTTTTTTTTTAGCTGCATCCTGCTGGGGATGCTTCCATCTAGGAGTGTCATTGCTATGGAGTGGGGGTGCCTGGTCTGGTCTAGGTGGGTGCTACATGTCTAAGTAACATCCACATGAATGTCAGGTCCAAAAGTTTCCCAGCAGAACACTGAATTATCACCAGATGGTCAATGTTATTTACTTCCTCTGTCAGTGGTTTTAATGTTGTGGCTCATCTGTGTATGTGCACCTCCTTTTGTGATAACTGGTTGATTAAATGTTTATGCAAACCTGAGGCTCATGTTGCCGCCCTATAAAATGAAGGAGTCATTGTTGTTGGCACTTAAGATATCAGTACGCATCCCTTAGTCCTCTGTCTCCATGCTTTTATGTAAGAATATTAAGCAGTTATCCTCAGTATGCGTAGGAGGGAGGGAGCAGTTGTGAGTGACAAAGTTTGCTGTGCCTGAATCTGCACTACCTCAGACACAACAAATGCTACTAGTCAGACAGAGACCTCAGTGTTGTTGATCTGAAACAATGTCGCTACATTTTTATTCCCCAGTATTGTATAACATTGTTAAACGATTTCCTGTCAACATATTTGTCTCGGTCTATATCAGACAATGCTAACTTATTGCAGCACATCCGTATTTGAGTAATTCGTGGCTGATAATTCACAGGTAACTTTGGCACTTAAACATTAACAATTTGTTACCCGGTAGCGTAGACAGTAATGCAACCAGATGCGATCCACCAGAGTGGAACAGAGTAGAGATCACTTTCATGTATAATAGAAGGTAGTAGTCAGAAATAAATTGAGATGGTACCTTTGAAGTTGTGACTGCAAAACTTTGGAGCTCTCTCCCGGTGGACTTGACTCTGTAAACACTGTGTATACCTGTAAAAAGCAGCTCAAGAACCATATTCTTACATTTGCCTTTGAGGATGGTCCTTTTAATCTATTTTTATCCCTTTTTTGTTCATTTCACTGTGAAGCAATTTGTGATATCTGATCTAAAAGTACAATAGAAATACCTCAATTTAGACATTTATATATAAAGTCGCTGTATTGCGACAAAAAAAAGGAAATTGCCTGTATTTATTCAACTATATGCATCATTTTTGATGTTATGAAAAGCATGATGGATTTGTATGAGAAACAACAGCAGTTACTGAAGAATGTCTTGGCGTGCCTTTTAATGAAAAGCTTGGACACTTCAGTATGATTAGTTTGTTGTGGGTTTATGTCTAATAAGATGAAAAACGCCTACCAAATCTACACAGGAGATTACACATTAAAAAAAAATAATAATTAAAAAAAAAAAAACAGTTGTTACTGTATGTGCACATATTAAAGTCTCCATGCTGGTGGCTGGAGGCATTATATCTTTCGCGATGGTCCATCGGTCCACCCTTCCAGTTCTTGTGAACACAAAATCTGAGGGACGCATTGGAGAAATTTATTCAACTGTGACACAAAAGTTCACTTGGATTCAAAGATGGACTGATTATATTTTGTAGGTGTGATGCTAAGATCTCGGCATGACCTCCCAAAACACATTTTTGCCCGTAACTGATTTGTGATGGCGATTTGGCACAAACCTTTACGTGCACACAAGAGTAATATTGCTTCAATAATAAGAATGTTACTTTTCATGATAGGTGCCTTCATAGACACTGCTCTCCTGAGAGAATACGCATAAGTCAATTTAATGTAAGTTTCATTATGGAACGGGTCCATTATCACTGAACGCTTCTACAAACAACAGAGTTTGTGCCCTAAAAGGTGTACATGTTTGCGTTTGTGTGTGCAAAATCATAAATGATGCTGGAGAGATGGTCCTTCTGCCAGTCATTGCCCCAGCTGCTATCAGATGAATGACTCACAGCAGATAGGGTTTCATTAGCAGACATCAGGCCAGTCCACAGAATAGAGGAGCCATTGATTTTTTTTTTTTTTTTACCATATCAGCAGGGAGAGAGACAGAAGGGAAGAGAAAGAGGAGGAAGGGACACTTGGGATTTAGAGGTACAGGGGGAACTGCAGCTGAGAGAAAACTGCTCATCACAGAAACTAAAGCACACGGCACAAAGCACCTGTCATCTGTAGTCGTCTGTAGTCCCACTGTAACAAGCTGGTGAACAGTACTGAAAGAAGCGTTGGCTGTGCGCTGCTCTGGATCTGTGTCTATAATGAAAGATGGCCACAGAGGATTTTTGATATTCTGTTTGTCTCTGAGTCACTCAGCCTAATTGTTAAAATCCACCACCAGAGGCTAGGTCTTATTTACTTTTTCTGAGAGCTATGCATCTAAACACCTATGTTAATTCCAAATGTATTTGACGTACAGTTTTTTTGAATCGTCGTAGTGGTAATTGTGGACTTCCTTCACATTTAGCCCTCTGACCTTTTCTGTCGCCTGATGTTGACTTTAATTACTTTGTTTTGGTGTGATTTTATGAGAATTAGACTTCAGGCAAGGTCATAAACAAAAGAAAGATTGCTGCAGTCAGCCACAGCAAAAAGGCTCTGACCCATTTAGGCATGGACACAGGACCTCATTGGACCTGAGATCATTTTGGTCTTGTTGGTTTCAGAATGGGGCCACTGTGGACTCGGCCTGTTACCACGCGTCCCCTGGCTCTTGAGTCAGATTGGGATCTGGGCGTTTTGGACTCATTGTCTTGTTACTGGAGTTGTTTCTGGGCAGTTTTTGAGGTGTTGCGAAGGCATTGCTGCTGCAGTCATGGAGTGCTGTTGCCATGGAGCGGTGTGCTTGGTGTGTTTGGTCAGCAACCGTGTCAAGAAAAGGTTTCCCAGCACAACGAAGTGGTTCTATTGTTGCGGCTAATCAGTAGTACTGGGTATCGCTGCTGATTTCCTGTTAGCAAACAATTCGATTCCAATTTATTAGAGATATTTCGCTTCTAAGACAATTTAACGTTATGAAAATGATTTTCTCAAAATTATTATAGGTTTCATAAATTTGTGATATTTCAACAATATTTTACGTCTGGTTGGCACATCTAGATAAATGTGTGGTCCAGCTGGGTTTGTTTGAAGAAGCAATCATAAGTGAGGAGGTGATCATTCAGTGTGGCATGAGTTTAGTGACGTCTGCTTGTTTATTTAGTGTGATCTCGGCACGTAGTTGTATTTTTTTTTATTTCACTATAGTAAATGCCGTTTTGGAGTAGTGACAGATTGAACAAATCCTGGAAAGGAATAAAAAGGCTGATTGATTTATACGCACTTCAGTTTATACAGCACTGGCCTTGATACCTTGCCTTACTTGCTGAGGCTATAAACATCAAAGCAGCCTGGCCAAACAACACAACACCATCATTTTTTTTTCTTTCTTTGACTGATATTCACTGAAGATAAGAGAGGGCAATAAATGGATGCAGAAAGTTTAAAATTCTTAGGAGTGTTTGTTGTTGCAAAAGACTCATCACTCCTGTCAACTTTGAACATTTTCTCTGAGAGATTCAGTGCCTCATTGACCTTAGTGTTGGCAGAGTACTGAGTAAGATTCATTCTATAGCATTTAACATCCTTTCAAAAACAAATGGGCCATGCAGACCAACTAGCTGGCCAGAGTCCAATTTGTCTAAATTAAAAGGCAGATTGGAGGAAAAGGAAGTTACTCCCCTGCACTTTCCCCCTAATGATAACTACAATCTTCAGTTTCTGACAGCAACGCAGGGAAAGGAGTCGTTTCCACTCTTATTCCTTTTAAATCTAGATTAGCCTGTCTAACCAGACCTTCTAAACATCAGCTCCATGTGGTATTTGTGAAGGTTGTTTGAGGAACATTAAACACAAATACTGAGTCTTTGACACACTCCTACACCAATGCTAAGAGACTTTCTCCCAGAATCACAAGGTTGTGTTTTGCTCTTCATTTTCTCCTCCTGCTAGTCACGAGGCTCTCCGCAAAGACTTTTTATTCACTAGCATTGGGAACGAATGTGGAAATTGTTGTCAGCACCTTTCTGAAGTGTTTTTGTTCACATCAGGTATTCTCCTAACGTCTTAAAGCTGCACCAGCATCTGTTTGGCGGCATCTGTCTTTCAGGAACATGGTAATTTTGAAAACCTTTATAAATTTTCTCCCCGGTGTTTTTGCCACTGTTGGTAAATGGGATGTAAGTGAATGAATTCATAGCACAATCCTAGCGTACTGCACTGTAATAAACCAACCAGTCAACATATATCATCTGTGTATGATTGTTGGCCGATGTACACGCTATGGATATCCTGAAACTGCTACATTATTAATATGTAGGCCTGTATGTAGGTGGGTGTGCGTGCATATGTAATGTTATTATTAAGTATGAGCAGCCAAATGTACTAATACTTGTTTTGACTAACTGTGGTATTGATGCAACCCTAGTTCAGACAGTATGCCATTCCCTGTATGTGTAAACTGAAGTGTGAACTTTGTCTCTCAATGTCTGGGCATCATTGATTCATCATTGAAGTCCCCCAAACCTTATTTGAGCCAAGGATAAAGGTGGTAGTGGGGTTTAATCCAGCTCCAACCAGCTCCATTTACACTGGCTCATAGGTAGGATAGAGTTCTACATGGTATATGCTCTGACCCGTGCATCTGTATGAATGCAACTGCTTGAGGAGTCACACTATTCCCATTTTCCATTACTTCTGAGCTGCATTCGTTGGAGGACTCTCCTGCAATGGCCCCTTTAGTTGTTGTAGGATTATCAGCTGGTTGCATAACATGGAGTCACTAGCAGCAGTGTCTCTTTATTCGTACCTTTGTGCAGCTTACACAACCCATGTACCCAGCGTGTTGAACAAATACATCGACATAAAGGACGTAGAGACCAAGTCGTTCACTGTTGTTAAAGATTTATAAAAAAAAAAAAAAGATTGTTTTCTTCAGCCTATTTTCTTTCTTTTTGTTAATTCATATTTTATAAACGGCAGAAGAAAGATGGAGGGGCAAACAGTTCATGAGTCATCATCATCTGACGCCTGTGCATGTTTTGTTTTTTTGTTGTTTTTGTGCACAACCAGACTGAGTCAGCAAGATGACCCATGTTCCTAGCTGGTGGTTGTGTTATTTACTGTGTTGAAGATTACATCTCATACATACACTACATTCAGAGATAGACGATAGATGCAGCAGTGTGTATGTGTAGCCTTTGGTCAACTTGTGGATTGTGTAAGGTTTTCCATAACAGCGGTTTGCTGGGCGTTATAGTGACACTGGAAATGATGGTGTGTTCCCTCAAAGTGGTTCCAGATCTTGCGGTTCATCACGGTTTCTCCCCTCTCTCTTTCTGCCTCTCAGTCTCCTTTATCACCCTCTCTTTCACTCCTCCGCCGCTCTTTTTTAGATACTGACCGCGCTCTACCTTTTCGTGACCTTTATTTGAGGACTCTGTGTTTTAAAAAGGTCCCGTCCGAGGTTTTAAATACGCTTCTTGTCTTAATGGACCGTAGATGGGACATTCCTTCACCAACCAAAATGTGGCCAAACCTATAATCTGGGTGTGAACATGGGGAGGGGTGGAGTCAGCTGCCTTAACCAGAATGAACTGAGATTAGATTGTTGGGAGGAAATAAGGCAAATGTAATCCACAGGAATTTGGGCCAGCTTTTTAGGATCCAATCTCAGTGAAAGGGAATAAGAGATAGAAGAGAAGATGGTTTGCTGTTGATCTCGTCCGTTTTAACATAACCGTAAAGTATACAGGGCCGACACAACTCCTCTATGTTATATTCTTCTTTCTGTCACTCCCTCCCTCCCCCTTTTTGCCCTCATTTTCATAATTGTTTTTTTTTTTTCCCTGCAAACAAAGTAATTTCCTGTTCTCCCCTCGGAGGCATGTGGAAGGAGGACGTGACCAGACTGCATCTGAGCTGCTGATAAATATCAACTTTCTGTCAAACCTCATCTGTACAAGACCACACACACACAAACAGGGAGTAATTCTGTGTGCAGCCCTGCTAACAGCTCATGTGGAAACGTCACATTCTGTGCAGACTCTTAATCTGACTGGTGATCTGCTGTAGTTGTCTCTACCTGTGTCCCTCTTGCTCACAGATCACATATACTGAAATTCACATGTCTTTTCCACCAGAAAACAGGTTAAATGTGCAGACATGTCATATAGCTGCCATTGTAACATAAAGACACTTGACTGATTACTAGTAGAGCAGAAACTAGTCTCCAATGGATAGTCTCCAATAGAAGTCGTTACTCTGTTGAGCCTGTACTATAATTACAAAAACAAAAAAACAAAAAAAAAAATGGCTCAAGGCGACTGGAGAACTTGAAATCTATCTTTCATTTGATATTCTTGAGACCATTTTGTAAATGCTGGGTTTTTGTTTGTAATTTGTATCATCCAAGGGCAGCACAGTGGTCTGATGGTTTGCACTGATTCCTCTTGGCGAGAAGTTTCTGGCTTTGAACCGTAGACTGTAGAAAACATGGACGACGCATTCATTGCTCAAGCTGATGCTGTAATTTCAGGGATACAGGTGGTGTCGTCTGGCGAGTTTGGAGCCAGAGACTGCGGGTTAGTGTTAGGATTACGGTTGGGGTGTCAATAGACTCACGATTAAAGCTGTGTTGTGCTCTACCTCCACCAGTTACAAAGAAATGCTGGATTGTACGCTGTACTTATTTATCTTTTTCCTACTCACATGGTCCTATGGGACTGCTTCATGGAGCGGTTGTCATGGCAACCGTTAGCCATCATGATGTCATATCCTGTTGCTATAGCGTAACTAACATCTACATCTGAACTTACATCTACATTATATTAACTACCCAAAATAACAGAAACCATCATTGGACAAAAAAAAAAAAAAATCTACTCTGAGCTCTACTTTCGCATTACTTAATTTCTGAGGAGCTGTCATGGCGTCCACTCTATATACAGTCTGTGGTTTGAACCCATCAGCTGTCTGGAGCCTTCTTTGCAGAGGTTGCATATTCTCCAGGTACTTCGGCCTCCTCCCACAGTCCAAAGACATTTGTGATTGGTTATTCTAAATTGACTGTGTGTGTGTGTGCATATATGGTTGTTTGTCTCTTTGTGTTAGCCCCGTGATAAACTGGCAACCTGTCCAGGATGTACCTTGCCTCTCGCCTATGGGGGTGACTGGGATGGGCTCCAGCCTCCCCACGACCCTCTCGTGGTTATGGTAGTTATGGAAAATAAATGAATGTATTATCCAAGGTAAAACCAAGAAAATCCCAGATGGGATTGGTACTGTTGCTCGGGTGAATTTGTCAGGCAGAGACTTTTTCCTACAGAGACTTTATCCAACTTGTTTGTTTGTTTGTTTACGGGTCAACAGTTGAGTTTGCTTTTAGTGCAATTGGTGGGCAATACAAATGCAGTTGAGGTTCCATCTACTACCGCAGATTTGTTTAACCAGTTATTATTTAAACTAATCATTTAAGTAGCTATATCTATTACGACCAAAAAACATAAACACATGTCATCTTTGTTTTTAACCGCCATCTAATCAACAAATGAATTCTTCCCCTACAACGAGTCAAACTGTCCGTACACAAAGGGAAGTAAGATAAACAGGAACTGAAGGAGTGCGTCTCTAGAGACTGTGAGAAGTGCCCATACTTAAGTTCCCAGTCTATCTGGTCTTTGCAGAGTATTGAAGAAGCGCTGACCTATGAGGTGCTGACTCTCTCTCTGACGAATGGGCTTATCTTCCTGACAGGCCTTGTGGGAGGAGAGGCAGTTTATAAATTACTGCCTGCCATAATTTTTAGTAGAAGAAAGAGAAAAGAGCATCTTGCCTGATTTAACTGCAGTATTCATTGCTTTTTAGCATTCAGTATACAATGTTTGAATAATCTCTTAACTGAATGACCAGCTGCAGTTTTTGCAACCGTTTAAGGGATGGAATGAAAAGATTGGTTGCTCGAGGCACTGGCTTACGGAAAAGAGATTTAGCACTGAGAAGAATGCACTTGCACACACTTTATCAAACCTAGATATAAAGATCTGCTGAGGACAATAAAGGTATGCTTCACTGGGTTCAATTGAGAGCGGAACCAGAACGTCTATAGCATGACATGCTGCTCCACTGTTGTAAAATATGTGCTTGATTTTACAAGTGGCAGGTTTTACCATCAGAGAGATCAAGGTGGGAAAATAGCACTCTCACTACCTTTTCAATATCCCAGTTGTCACTTGGACAGTTATCAAAGGACAGACGCCTAGTGGATCAATAAGACTGCACTCATGCACCTCTAGTTTTCTTCTGTCCAACCACACAGTTTTATCTGAGGCATTGTAGCACGGTGCTGCTGTCAGACAACAGGTTTTTATGATGGCAAGGGATGACCACATAATTTGTATGAATCAGAATCGGCTTTATTTGTCCATGTATGCAAACGCATGTAAGGAATTTGACTCACAATGCTCTCAGTGTACTTGAATGGGTTTAATAGGTAAGACAGTGTATATAGCGATGGTATGTACACAATCTAGTGACTTTGGAGGCCAGGTCAACACCATGTGCTGTTTTTCATGTTTTTGGAGTTGTTTATTTGTGTGTGTGTGAGTTAAAAGATGATCAGGACAGAGAAATTGAACTGCTGTAATCTGCCATGGAAGTAAGCGATTTGCTGTTGGAGTGGGGTATGGCAGTTAACTGTTCATCAGAGTGATGGCCTGAGGGAAGAAGCTGTTCCTGTGTCTTGTTGTTTTGGTGTATAGTGTTCTGTTGCTCCTTTTCAGAGGGGAGGAGTTGGAACTGGTTATGCATCTGTATTTAGTTTATCATAGGGAGGAAAAAAACTGGCATAAAACCTAAAAAAACAGCAGCAAAAAAAAAAAAACATACTACTATATACTGCACCTACAAACATCCCATATCAGTGACTATAGATCACTCAATCTTGAGGAGTTTGAGCAATATAAATTTCCAGTTTCCAGCTTTGGATCTCATTTCCAGTTCAGGTTTAGCTTTGTGGTATTTTGTTCTCTCTGCTCAGATTAACAAGGGCTTTGCGTGCTAAACAGGCTAATGGAAATTCTTGATTCTGAAAAAGATGATTCCTGTCCCTGTGGCCTTTTTACCCATGCCAGAATTTCTTCCCAAACACGAAACACATCACCCGCAAAGGCCACTGCCTGTGTCTTTGAGATTTGTTGGTCTTAATCATTAATGGCCAATCTGTTCAGTAAAATTGTAAAACTGATTCATCAGTGACTCATGTCAAATGTGGGCTTGAGTTGGCTGTCTGCGTTGGGGCGTGTGTGTGTGTGTTTTCTCACCACAGAGCCTCTGTCCTTCGTCCTCATCGGCCTCTCAATACTATGGACAGTCCGAACTCTGCGTAACACAGATCATTTTATAATGGATTGTAGGGCTGGGCGGTATGAGCAAAATCTTATATCACGGTATGAGTAATTTCATATCACGGTAACGGTATATATC
>JASGAT010328649.1:0-16244 GCA_030220025.1 Chelon auratus | reverse complement strand
CCTCAACCCATAGGACCCAAAGGCCCCCACTAACAACATTCTGTTGCCAGACACCACAGGACACCCTCAGAAGACTCATGTCCTTTCTCTGATGAGTCACAACTGTTTTGGAGGCACAAGGGAGACCTACACAATATTAGGAAGATGGTCATAATGTTATGCCTGATCTGTATATTTGCATACATACTGTTGAGTACTATTTAATTTGATTTTAATTTTAATTGCAGCTGTGTTATTTATCTGCAAACGATTGTTTGCACCAGTTTACAATGTTAATGGAAAAGTAGTTGTTAATCTAGTTTGTTTCTGAGCATATAAACTGCTTACAACTTGTAAATGCACTGGGAAGCAGTGTTACCATACCATTGTACCATACAAGCAATGAGCAATGGTAACGTAGGAAGTTGGGACTCCCGTGGTTGTTAGGCAGCAGACCAATCAGAAGGCCAGCAAAGCAGATAAATGTAAAAATTAATCAACGTACTTAAGGAATTGATTCCATTTACACGGTTTGCAGCCCTAATGATGATGTCACTTCAAGTTGACGAAACAACTTAATTATATTGATGACTGTAGTCATTTGAGTTATCTCTTGTGTTTTATTCAGATTATGGGAAGCTTAAGAACCTTTTGCAGGCAGCTGAAACGGAGAAAACCAAACTCCAAACCGAGGTCACAAAGCTGAAGAAGGAACTGGAGAACTTTGATCCAACGTTTTTTGAAGAGATTGAGGACTTGAAATACAACTACAACTTGGAGGTGAAGAAGAACATTCTGCTAGAGGAGCAGCTGAAGAAGGTGTGTGATCGGTTTGGCGTAAAGCCTGAAATGGCCAGTGTGTCCATCAGTTAACTCAGGGTGCCTGTGCCTTTTAGTGGATCGTTACATCTGAATGTGCCCTTATGGCTGCTTGGTTTTAAACGTAGACATTTGGGTCAAGCACATTTGTAATACAGTTAGAAATCTTCCAATCACATTTTTATATCTAATTCTGTAGAAGTTTTTGTAAAAATCGTGTTTCAACAATAGTCAGTTTATTGTTAGACTTTACTTTCACGGTGCACTTCTCTGAGGCAGCTGTATTTTGTTTATATGTTAATATCAAGTTCTTGGTTTGCCACTGGAACTCATTTTGAAGCATATTTATACAATTCGCTGCTTTTGCCAATAAAACAGCTTCTGTTCTAGGATTTACATTGTTATATAAAAATCAGTGAAATAAAACGTTCACATTGTCATCATTTGATCCTCGCTCAGCAATGGAAGAGAAGTAACAGCAACAGTTTAATTTGATAATAATGTTGGTCAGTCAGTTTTTACATAAAAGCTGTACAAATCTCTGCAGAACATGAGGCGAACTGTGTCACTCATTAGACGCTTTCAGACCAAACTGTTCTGGAGATTCTCTGAGGGGAACTAGCAGCTGGGGAGTTCCTGCTCTGTATTCACTTACCAATAGGAATGCTACAGTAATAGCAGGCTAAATAAAACCTGTGCTTTACTGTCTGCACTTTAATGTTTTCGGTAACCATTCATTTCTGATTTCTGGGGGGGTGCATGTCAGCTACGGCGCTAGGCTCTGCGTAGGTGTGCACTGTCGCCGTAGCCTCTGCGTCAACTTACCACAGAAGCATAAACGGCCTATTAGAACGATACGATAAATAAGTGCAGCAGGGCGCCCCCTAATAGAATGGTAGGGGAAACACTGAAAACTGTGTGTGAGTGGTTTTGAGTTCCTAAAAGTGCAGACAGGCTCTAAAAGCAAGAAGGTTCTTGTCGTCTAAAAGCGTCGTTTGTAAACCCCACTGGTTAAGAACAGCTCTACTGGATTCACTGGATTCCAAGGAATAAATTAAGTGCGATAAACAGTGCATTTCAAATCACTCGACTGGAATTACCGGTAAAAATGAGTGACTGATCCGTACAGGGTTACAGCGGGAGCTTTGCCTTAGTTTACGGCTCAAACTGAACGTCCTGAAGCCGACTGAAGCAGTGTCCGTTTAGTGTGAAAAAGGATGTGAACAAGTCCTTGCTGTTGTTGTAAGCGTCAGCTGTCCCGTCAACACGGATGACCACCGGCCTGTTGCCGAGGCAGGTGTCCCCATCCGGCCACCTCATTCCAAGGTGATGACGATGAACCTACGAAGAAGACAGCCACAGAAGAGGTCAGGGCCTGATTTCGCTAATCTTTTAGCACAGTCTTCAGCCGCTATACTAAACCCATATATACTGTATATGACCGCTAAACCTTTCAATGGAGCCAGTAGTGATGAAACATGTCTGCTGTGTGGAAGTACTTTACTGAGGAAAATGAAGTCAGTCAGACAGCAATTAGTAAATTATGCAATGTGGATGTTGGGTGGGGATGCTGAGGTGGTAGTAAGATTATAATTCAGTTCAACTTGATTTTCCACCAAAAAAAAAACAACTGAATACACAGAGTACACTCAAGCAAAGGTTGCACTGACAACTAACAACAACGCAGAACAGAAACTGTTCAGTGTTAATGGCCTCAGTTAAGAGCAGCAGTTAAGACCTGTGCACGCACAGAAGGTACCCCCACCTTGACGAGAGTGCCGTCGTTGCAGTGCCAGACGATGCCCTCGACTCTGCCCTCTGGGCTCTCCTGGAACCAGGAGCACAGCTGCTGGAAGTCCACGAGTGGCGGGTTTCTGATCCGAACACTGCCATGTGACACCAGGCAGTGGACAGGCTGCTTCTTACTGCCCAGCCCTGTTTGTGCAAAGACACTCAACTTTAGTTTGAAAGGCTGACAGAAAGACAGAAGCGGGATTAAAATAACTCATGTGCCACCGGGACAATAGTTTGGAATGTTTTGGGTATTAAAAAAGGACCAAGATGTTACAAAAGTGTTGAAGCGATTGTTGTGAGTGCAGATGGCCGCTGTCACTCTGTAAAGTGGACTCAGCACTCATCTAGGTAGCACTTTAGAGAAAAGTTTTATATATAGTTTTTTTATATATATATATGTATATAAAAATGACAATTACGAGCACACGCTTGTGTCAAAGCAGCAGTTTGTTAAAGACAATAACAGGAACGTTCTATGACATTACCATAAGGGTTTCCATTGACGTTGGTTCCAATGAGCTCCAGTGTTTGTTCCTGGAGGTCGGCCAGTGGGACTGCTGCGATTTCTAACATGTCTTCGTCTTCAGAGCCGGGCCTGAGAACAAGAGCAGCACCGGCTTCGTAATCCACCACAGACGAGTGCCAGCAGTACTGCTTGTTGTCCTTCTCCACTGGAACCCAGCCTGGACAGTCACAAGAACAAAAATCAGTTATTGTGTATATTATTCTAACCAAAAGAGTTTTAAAAACATCCTCCACAGTACCTTTACAATTGTATACTACATCCAAACACACAGGGTCTCCCTCTGAAGTGCAACTGCATTTATGTATAAACCAGTATATTTCACAGAACCTGGGATATGTCCGTGTTCGTCCGGCACTGGATGATGGTTGTAATATTTGACCCTGTGAGCTGGGATCCACGTCTCTGGCACTGATTTAAAATCTTCCTCTACATTCCACGTGAATCCTAGAAGAGAACCCAGAAAAATCAAACTGGTTTGACCTCCCTGTGGAAGTAAAAGCTGTGAATCTGTGCAACTATTACAGAGTCAAAACATTTCAGACGCGCTCAAGAACACGGGCCGTGAAGCCAGAATACCTTTAGAGCTCTTGTGAGAATGCTGGTACTTCTTGAACCTCTTCTCTGCCTGCTTGTTGGGTTTCCTGTCGAGTCGAGCCCAGAGGTAAGGCTGCCCTGAAGAGTAGAGATCAATTCATTCAGCATGGAAGTGAGACAGTTTCTCCCAGCTGTCCAGCAAGTAGATCATTATTTTACACAATAAAAGCATACACCAATGTCTGGGAAGAAGTTCTAATATCACTCACCTTTATAAAGTGTTACGTAACAGCAGGTACCGTCCAGTTTTTCTGTGGCAAGCGCACAATCTATGTCAGCCTCCAGAGCCACAGGGTTCACATTCTCGGTGGCGACAACCTGAAATTGCTGAAGACAGGAAGACATGTCTGATCAGGGACAAGTGGAAAAACATATCAATGATGTTACTGTGCTAAAAATAAGTTATGTAATATAGCTGAAATATATATTTTTCCAAGTCTAAAAGCATTCAAATTCTTTAGCCGTTTTATTTCTGACAGCTGGGGTTTCTTACTGAAATCTGACTTTTCCACTCATGATTCTAACCTCATTGTCTACACAATGACTGCACAAGACCACGGCCTACACCACAAGTGTCAAACATACGGCACGCGGGCTAAATGCGGCCCGTTAGAATGTCTAATCTGGCCCGCAGCATTAAGAATTTTGTTTTTAAAGGATAGTTTATTAAATGTAAACATTCTCCTACTTTACTTGTTCTTAAAACTAAAACAAATGGAAACAATCTGGAGGTATCATTATTTATAGGTTATTATGCTGTTACCTTACTGGTCCGCCCCCTTTGAGATCAAACTGGACCATATGTGGCCCCTGAACTAAAATGAGTTAGACACCTGATCTCAACCAGACCAGACAAAGTAACAACGAGCATGTTAATCATTGTCTAGGTTCGTTTGTCCTTTACATGTGAGAACCTGGAAAGAGGACTGTGTATAAGTTGTTTGTGTTCGGATGTGAACATTCAGAAATCTCAGCTGGCAGCAGTAAACAGACTGAGCATGTGTTTCATGTCAGCCCTCTGGATAAAAACCTGAGTGGGAGGTTTCAGCAGCCAGGGAGGATGGAAACCACGCATGCTACTTCGTCAGGCTAACTGAACTGAGCAAAGGGAAGGGAGCCTGAAAGCATAAGCAGGCTCGTTATTTACTGAGCTAACATGATGCTCAGCTAGCCTCACGCTGGACGTTGCTCCAAGCTAGCAGCAGCAGCAGCAGCAGCAGCGTCCTGATAGACATGCTGCTCACCTGACAGTCTCGTTTTCTGGACTGTTCCTCCCTCACGTCGGTCAGAAACACGCAGGGTATCTTCTGCTGAACCGAACCCAGACGTCGCATTTTGTCTATTTCCCAAAGGCTAAGCCCTTCCTCAGCGTTTACAATTACCACCGAGCAGAGCAGATATTAAAAAGCGACGTGCTTATGGCATGGATGTCCAAACAACGTGACGTGCAGCTCCTTCTTCTTCGCTGCCCTTTTTTCCGGTTTACAAACGGTTAAGTGACTCATTAGCGCCACAGTGGTGGGTCGGTGGTATGATTATATTTATTCTCTCCAGTCAAACCTCTACAATGATATTGTATGATATATATGGGATATAACGGTTATTGTCCTCGGATTTTTAACAAACGTAATTCTGTGCCTTTAAAATCCCTCTTAAAGTAGTAGTTTTTCCCTTTTTAAAAGAACAAAAATGAAACACTTAAAATTGTGTTGGTCTGGTTTTGTGTCGACAAAATCATATGCTCATACACGTAAACACAAAGGAAAAGACACACTGGATGGTTGCGGCTTTTTAATAACGATATCTGAACAGACAGAGAAAGAGAAGCATGCTACTGAGCAAGTTCTGGGCACTAAATATCTTTAGATTTACACTCACATGCCAGTTCATTAGGTACATTAGTGAAAATGAATACATTATAATATAACAGTCCTACGCTAAATCTTAGCTTCATGAAGGTTATGGTATTCATCATAACTGAGAGAGCTGTTGATTCAACTGTGTTTTGTAGAACGATTGAATTGTGTCGTGTTGGGACTGTTATATCAGAATGCGTTTGTTTTCATTAGTGTGCCCATCACACAGTTCCATCAGCGTGAGTTCCAAATTCATTCTGCAGTATGGCAATGAGTGCAATCGACCGAAGTTAGGTAACACATAGGTTGACCCCATAGCAATGATTGTGCATATTTACAATTGCTTTGATAAGTAGAAAAAAATAACACACGTATTTATATGTTAAATAATCCACTAGTCTGCAATAAATGAAAACACTGTTGTTGTGTTGTAGTTCATTCGATCCATAAAAAAAAAAAAAAATAGAGAACAGTCACACAGAGTTTGCATTGATGTTTGGATTCACACATAGCGTGATTTCACTGGAGTACTTCCTGTATGATTCGTCTTCATCGTCTTCTTGCTCCTCTTCTCCGTGTTGACTGTGCAGGTTCATCTCGCTGTCGGTGTGCTTCCACATCTCTGTCTCTATGTCGTCGATCCGCTGCCTCTGAGACCAAGAGGCAAAGATATTCCTTTTCCAAATGAAAACAAATGGTAACAATTTATTTAATTGTTTTTATGCGACACACAATACACGTAGGTTTTACACATGCAAAGGAGTTAGTGTGATTCACCTAACTAAAGAAGACCAGTCAGTTTCAGAATTACTCTCCTACATGTTGTATTACTGAAGTAGTCTAAGCCATGCAAGTTAGCTACAAGAATGACTCACAGTTTGTAGTACCACACAGCACCTGCTGCTGTCAGGAGCACAAGAATGATGCCAAGAATGATGAGTGCTGTAGATACGTCTGGTAATGAAACAAAAAGACATACATGAGTGATCAGCACAAGGCAGATCTGATTTACTTGAATGCTGTACACAGTAGCATTGTAGATTTGTTGTAGTTCAAATTATTTCTTTGCTTAAGCATTTTTCTGACCCTTAGTGGTCAGAAAATATTCAATACAGCTTTAAGAATGTTAATTAAAATGAACCATATTTGGTAAGATCAGAAACATGAGGGACCTTTGACCTTCTATTTAATGAATGTTTGTTCCGAGGTGAAATGATCAAGGTAATTAGATTACAGTAGTTTGTCTACTCTTAGAAAACTGACACAAAAGAAATGTGTCTTAAAACTGAAAGGACATACCTCCTAGAAGAGGTTTTGCAGAGTTCCGAGTCTGTGGTGGCACTGACTCTGAGGAAACAGAGAAATTTGAGGCTTGAACAGAAGTAAAAAAGACGAAGCTGACGGCTGTGGGGTTTGAGGTGATAATGTGAGGTAGAGAAGAAGGGATATGGGTGGGGAAGGGTTTTATAGAGGGTGAGGCTGATGGGGAAGTCCTTGTGGAACTTGTTGTTTTGACCAGGAGAGTAAAAGCTGATGTCAAGTGTGTCTGCTCGGGGGGTTTCATAGTTTTCAGCATCTCCGTTGAAGATGGAGGCGTGGTTGTGGACCCGACCGAAGGTGTGGCAGGTGTTGAGGCTCGGGTCAGAGCTGTCAGTGAGGTGGAGGACGTGGAGGATTGCGGGGCAGCCGTTGATGTTTTCTGAGATTGCTCCAAATCTGCAAGTGATGAGGAAACGAAAGGTCGAGAGTCCAATTTAGAAACCATTTATGAGTTGTTGTACTAGCCATTATATTAAAATAAGGCTAACAGTAAGGGTCTAATAACTGTAATAATTATGTGGTAGATCTTTTTTATTTTTATTTTGTTAATACAAAAGATTAAGCATATATATGGGAACATGTAGCACAATGTAAATCCCAACTAACTAACTCTACTTAAACTCCACTTATAAATGGATTGAGAAAGGAAATGATAAAAATGAAAACTGCAATTTTGAACTCAAATGTGTTGTAAATTTAATTAGGACAAATTAGGCTTCATGGGCTTTGTAAATCTTACAAAATAGTGCAGTGAACTCAAAACTAATGGCCTAATATAAAAATGAGGTCAAGCTCACATGGGATTTATGTTCATGTCAAGTAAACATTCAGTTTCCTTCTTATTTTGACTCTACTCTGAACACGTATTGTGTCCTGGTGTCATTGGGATTTGCAGCTGGGATTCATTATAGCGCAGTGAACAAACAGTACCTGATGCGTTGAAGCAGAAGGCACCAAACTTTCTATCTGGCGGTGCACCCCAGGGCACCACCCCAGTTTTGCCCTTTCCACACTGTCCATCGGATTTAAGTCGTGGGACGACCGCAATCTGTTCAGCTATCCAACCAAATCTGACAACACAGTAAGTGAGGGACAATACAAAAAAGTGTACCATTACTTCTAAAGTCAGCGTATAACAAAGTTTCATTTGTGATATTTAAATATTTAAAAATCTGTGACTTCTCTCTCATTTCCATATGCCACATACACATAACGCTTTCAACCCACATACTTTATATGACTAATATTTCTTTTAATAATTTCGATTGTATTGTTATGCTCATGTGATACAGTGCACCTGGGATGGCAGGAGGGTGTCTTTTGCATCACTGATTCATCTTCAACATTGCATTTTGGTCAGCATCCCAACCCAGACTCATCAGAACCAAATGCCATCAGCCTACTTGCATGTCTCCAGCCCGTGCTGCAGCGCCCGCTCCATCTGGGCTCTGGTCGCCATGGTGACGTTCAGATATAGACAGGCGGCGCTGGCGGCTGAGAAGTTCAGGGTGTACTGTCCTCCTTCAAGGAGCATGAGGACTCCAGCAGCTCTTTGACTCTGAGGGACAGCTGGAATGTAAAATCAGCTGATGTGAAAAATCCCAAGTGATCACTCACTTATCCGGAAGTCTGTGTCTCACTAATTTTATTCTTGGAAAAAAAGAATGAAGCTTAAACTGAGCATTATATCTTAAAAGTACTATGATCTCTGGTAAAGTCAAGCTAACACACAGTGCATACTGTTCTAAATACACAATATGTGCAAAGCGAATGTGTTACGAAAATGCAGCTCATTACAGGCAAGAGCAATGCACATTCAACAGAAAATACTCTTGGCTAACTTGTAATATCCAACAACGAGCAAAGCATGCTTTAAGAAATTTAAGATGTCAGAAAACATTCTCACAATGCATTAAGAATAAATAAAATAAATAAAAATAAACAGTGGATAAGATGGAGCTGCAGAACACACATGTAAATCAGAGGGTCTGAGTTTGGTCCTCCAGCTGCACCAGAACTAAAGAGAGCTTACCTCTGTGTGGACTGGCCTGAGAGGCCAGCAAGAAGGCTGCAAAGCACAGGAGTAAAGACGGGGTATAACTCCACAGTCCTGCCATGTTTTGTATGAAAAGTATAACTAAAGCGGGTGAAGGTGAAGAGCTAAATAAAGAGAACCGGCGGGGGGAAACCGCAGAACAAATGGGGTGTGGACGAGGGAGAGGAAAACAGGAAAATGGGGGTCAAATCTGCTCGATGGCCCGCTAAGAGATAGCGCACACATCGACAGGAGGAAGACCTTGACAGTAGTTAAGGTGATTAAATAACTGGCACATTACATATTTAATATAGAAAAGTATGAGATAGTTAAGAGTAAAAACAAATTGTGGATTTCCCGGAAATATTAAAAGAGCGTGACAGCAAGTGTTACAGATAAATGAGAGGATGATGCTTCATGAAGGAGCTGGTCAGTGCTGTAGAGTTAATTATCAAAACATGTGTCACCTCAACCAAACATGATATGATATGGATACTTGACTATGCTATCGGACAGGTGAGAAGGGCTCCAGCCCTCCCCGCGACCCTTCACAGAACAAGCGGTTATAGAAGAAAGCTATCGCTATTGCAGGGCATTCAGCGAGTTTTTCTGCTTCGCCAGCATCTCTCCCAGAAGTATGTTTGCACTGCCAGGCCAGTAGGAAAGGGAACTTCCTCCACAGTGTTCCTGTGCTGCCAGCTTTTTCTTGTCTCTTTTTTTTTCTTAGTTTAACTCTGAACTAAGAGGGCGATGTGTTTGTATGTCACAGAGCCGGATCACATCTCCAACTTTGCTGTTAGTGATACATTTTTTTAACCCTCGTCTTTTGTTCACTTTCTTATTGTTTAGGATCACGCAGGTATTGTACACTGTCTGAACTTCAGATGAAACAAACAAATTCAGGTTAACAGTGTTCAAGTCCACTTGACCCTGGTCACATGTTGCTTTCTGTGCTTAAAATGACTACAGGTATAATGAGGAAGGAAGGATTACAAAGAACAACAAGTGGGGTGTGGTGCAGACACGACTGTACGAGAGAACGGTTGTGTGCAAAAGTGAGCAGAATAAACATGCGTACATATATCTATATATGCATACAGCAGTATTTAAAGTGAGCTGTTTGTGTCTTTAAAGTGTAAATAAGTTACAAAATACAGAAATGAGTATTAACAGTAAATTGGAATATGACTTAAATAAACAAATTGTTGATGAATAAATTGTAAATACACACACACATAAAAACCCTAAAGGTACCCCGTCTCACGCCCGATGACAGCTGGGGTAGGCTCTAGCCTCCCGCGACCCTTCACAGGAACAAGCAGTTACAGAAGATGAATGAATGAATGAATACGAACCCTAATTCAAATGAACTGGCCTTTTTTTGGGCCCTTTGATTGATCTGCTGACCACCAATCAGTGGACTCCCACTGTTTCTCAGGTTCCGACTTCCTGTGCTACAGTTGCTAGACAAACAATAGCCCGTAGAAAAATGTTGAAAACTTTCAGAGTTACTTAGCATTGGAACACATTATTGTGATTCTTCCAGTTGTCAAGTGTGGCTACAGATGAGGAAATGTCCTCACATAAAAACCAAAAACCTGTGAAAAGACTCAAGAGGCATTTTTCCAGCGTTGCTAGCACAGTTGCTAACGTTAGCTGACCCACCTCCACTTCACTTCTAGACTCTTAACTTACAGGTTTTCAACACTGAATGGCTATTGTTTTTTCTAACTTAGCAACAGTAATAATGAGGTTAAATTCGTACGAACACCCTCTCACAAGTTATCTTGCACATATCTTTGAGCTACGTTGCAGCTACAGCAGGTCATTGGGAGACTCTTGGAGAACTCGCTATAGATCTTCTGTGATTTAAGTTTTTCTCCATGATGTTGAGATCAGAGAGATCAGAACCTAAGTAGCCTAAATTTTTTCTTTGATAGTTAACTTCTAGCAGAGCAGTGTTTCCAGCTCTCCAGTGAGGCCTCTCCCTAGAATCACCTCTGTCAGAAACAGCCTACCAGCACCTCTAATGCCCACATACAGATATGCTACATTTTAGACTACTAAGTCCAGGGGGCAAATATATCAGCGTTTGAAGCTTTTCTAAGAAAGAAGGATTGAAACTGATGCTTTGATGTCAAAACTAGATTCAAAGCTGCGCTGCAGATGAGACCTGCTCACTATCAGTTCAATTAATACTTGCCACTCTATGTTCCATTTTCATTCCTGTGAGCCAAACCAGAAACCTCTCAGCTCCATTCTTCATCCGCTGAACCTGGCCAGCGTTGGGAAACCTGAAAGGGAGAGTGATACAGTGCAGGCGGGTTAGCGTGAGGAGTCTCTGTTGTAATTCAAGTCACTTCATCTTCACTTGCTGACAGCGAGGGTGTTCTAACACACCGGCGGCTGCAGAGTTCAACATGTCCTACTTCCATGACTCAGTGAATATGGCGTGAATAATGGAGCTTCCTGCTCGCCCCGGGCTGCAGCGTGGCTGGCTGAGGCTGGCCTGTAAGAGATACAGCGCTGTCAAACGGACACGAGCTGTAACACAAGCTAATTGGTCACACTTCCCTGGTTCGCAAGGGTGTAAGTCTCAACTAATCCAACAGGAAATGGTAAAGCATAATTTCTCTGCCCGGGGTCAAGGAAAAAGTGGGTGTAATTGAAAGATTCTTCTCAGTCAATGATCCACATCTAATTAAAGACTCTATAATCAAATCAAATATTTGATTAAAGTTTGTAACAACTCACGATGCTAAGATTTGAAGCAGGGCTATTTTATTTGAATGATTTCAATTTCACTTGTGTGCCAAATGAAGTGGCTAGTGAGTATATAGTAAATTGATGGCATGATTTGTTACGTGATATTCGTGCGTAAGACTTAACTTTTGGTTGAGAGAGACTGCAGCACTTCCAGAACAGGGAGATTTTTCATGATTGTAAGGAAACTAAAAATTTAAACACCTATTTTACCTATTTTAAACACTTGACTGGTGCTCCTCAACAGTACTTATTTTTCATCAGTTCCTTATCATTTGTTTTGTATGATCTATACAGAATTGGTTCGTACGACACTTTTGCGTTCTGTTTGTGTTGTGGCTAAAAAAACCTTAAGCTTGGTCACACAACAACTCACAAATGTAAGGAGAAATGACTGATGCTATCACGCGGCCTTTTTAAATCTTTAAAATCGTGACACCATTGGGTTCCATACTTCTCAAACATCAACATAGTCACAGGAAACAAATGTTCCTCACAAACTGCTCGTAATCACAGTTAAAAGAAACCATTCTGCTTTTAAGGCCCTGCTCTCTCTATCTCTCTCCCATCAGCTATAAAGTCCAAAGAGGTGTAAGTTTATAAAAGGTGCCCTCATAGAAAAACATGGAGACTCTTTGCCTCTGCCCGATGCAGTTTGTCCTCTCGTGTTACCTATTAAATAATAAATGATGCATGGTTGGTGACAGGATCCACCCAGTGAACTCCTCATGAAACTGAGAACTTCACTGAGGTCGCCGACCCACGTTGCGACCGCGAACCAGAAGCCCCTGCCTCGACTCGGAGCGCCATCGCGATAACGCCGACGTTTTGGCAGACCGGCACGGGTTTCGGCCTGGAAATGTCAATCAGAGCCAAGTCCCACACGGACCTGCAGACGGCCGGCATGTCATCGCTGGACGACAGCCTGTACAAGCCCTTCTCCATGAGCAGCAGCAGCGTTAACAGGGGGAGCCGGTTCGGGAACGGGGTGACAGAAGAGGTCAAAGTTCTTCCCAGGAGGCCTGTGAGGGCGGTCAGGCCGGTCAGTGCCATCAGCTCCAGCGGATCCTTCCTCCAGATCAATCACCTGCAAGGAGAGCTGGTCAGGAAGAGGAAGGTAAGACAATGAGGGGGAAGGAATACACAGAGATTAAAGAATTCTGTCTTCTTAACATCTGATTTAAATAATCAAAACCTTACTGCAGAATTATTAGAATTATTTTTGTAGAACTTGTAGAGCTGTTGATTTTTCACATTTCATCTGCAAGTGTAGTGGAACATACGAGCAGGAGATCCCTCTAGTGTCACTGTTGCTGTAAACACATCCAAACAGGAAACGCCTAATGAATATTAATAGCTGCGTGCAGAAGTGCACCCCTGATCCAGCAGTTATCTGCTCTGAAGATGACAAATATTTACATGAATATTTCTAGATGAGGTGGTGAAAGCCTCACGTTGTCCAAACATAGCTGCTATTCTGTTTTCAACAGGAGGATTATCGCTTGCAATCAACCTCCTCTTCATACTTTTCAACACAGCCCTGTTGTGGAGAATCTGCAGGATACTCAATGAGCTTTAGTTCCAATCGCTCAACTACAAACAGACGTTTTGTTGGTTACGTTGATCATGCAGTTGCAGCTCAATGCATTTTGTAGCAATTCTGGGCTTTAAAGTCATAAAAGGGGTGTGAAAATATGAAATTTCAACACCCATCTGAGGCTGACAAACTGTGATTTCCCTTCTCGCATACTTAACGAGCTAGGTCAGCAATGAAAGACAAACATTCTTCAAAAAAAATAACATGAAGCACTGGACCTAAAATGGTCAAAGTGAGGAGGGGATTGTGTTATTTGGATTGTGAGTGAAACTAATTGTCATCATAGTTGGAATGAGGAATATCTCAATAGAGCATTTTGGAAGTGCAAAAAGGTTGTATAAGGTTGTTTCTTATGACAGCATAATTTGTGATTTTGTGAGTTTGTATACTTTGGAATGAGGTTCTTTGTTCTCCATTGCACGCCATCTGTAATGTAAACTTCTCTCAGGAATGCGAGGATCTGAAGAAGGAAAACAAGTACTTATCAAATGAGATCCACATGGAGAGGATCATGATGCGCACAGAGAATGAGCTGACCATGAGGAACCTCAGGAATCTGAACCAGGAGCTGCAGGCTCAAGTCAAAGAGGTACGCTAGAAATATCAGGCACAGGATGAAACAGCATATCCATCAAGAGCTTTACTGTTCTTTTAAGGACTAAAAAAGAGAAGGTACAGACCTTTATAAAAAGCACCACACACCAACATAGACAAAAAAAAAAAAAAGTCTTTATTGGAAAGAATAAATACACCTTTCTTCAGAATTGTGTCCTATTATGTCTCCTATCAGTTAGACGTTTGACACATTTAGTAGATGTTAAAATATATAAAGATATAACATTGCATATAATGCTGTATATTAAATATTGGCCAAATTATGTTCCATAGACCCAAATGTAGTGAACTAGGCTTCGGGATTTTTACTTCAAAATCTCTATTCTGACCAGAATCACGAATCAACCAGTACTACACGTACTCTCCGTATTCCATACTGTGTGACAACAGCATAGGTTCAGCAGGAACTGTTCTGTATTTGTATGTCTCAAAGACATATGTGTGGAGTTTCCAAAATAAATTAAAGACCAGAGATGAGATTATTCTTTCTGAAATGCCACTTCTTCTCTACAATAGGTGCTCTTAACTGAGGCTGACAAACTTTGACTTAAGATGAAAGCTTAAGATTCAGATTTTTTTTTTTTTAAAAAAATGCTAATATGCCCAATTTTACTTGTCTGGAAGTCAGACCAACTTCTCCAACCACTATTTTTTTGTGTCAGAAAGTAGGTCTGGAACCGCTCTGTTGGGAACTGGTTATGCTCTGGCAAAGATCCGCCAGGCCAATCAAATCTGAGTGCTGTAGAGTTTTTATGGGACTGTCCAGAGCTATTTTTTCCTCTGAAATCCAATTGGTGTGCCAGGCTAGATAATTACAGCCTGAAACAACGGGGACAACTTTATGGAGATAACCATGTGCATGACCGCTTTGGGTGATGCTAGATATAGTCGTGTCTGCGCTATATCTAGCAGTACTATTATTGATGAATAACCTGATATTCATAGTATTAGTACGAAAAAAACATCACATGAGGCATATCAATATATAAAATCTCTGGTTGACATACAGTTGGTGGTATTGATCTTACAACTACAATGGAGCTTCATGTAATACCATTAACCTATATACTAAAGCAGACCCTTACTCAGAGGGGTCAGACTCACATTACATCTAGAAACAAAGGCAGGCCTCTACTGTTTCCTCACCAAGTCACTGCAGCGCACACCCACCTCTCCCCGACCTCCGTCAGCTGAAGCAGAAGCTGTACCAGAGCCAACAGAGGGCCACCCTGTGCTCGCGAGCTGCAGACGAGGCAGAGGAGTCCAGGGGAGAGGCGGAGAAGAGCAGGGCCCTGGCCGAGGCTAGGGCCCTGGGCTGTCAGCGGGACAAGGAGGCAGCTGAAGCCGACAGGGGACGCCTGAGTGAAGAACTGCAGCAGCTTAAAAAGGAGGTACACGTTCAAAACAGAACCTATAAATGCCAACACCAAAGAAATAATTTTAGGGAGTTTGTAGTAAAACAGACACCCAGCGGGCTTAATTGGTCAGAAAGTACTGAGAGGTGGACTGGTTTTAAGGGGTTTGTTGACCAAAAGAAAACTATTGCATTTTAACTTCAGCCCCTGCAATCGGAATTCCATACCTGCAAAGTGAACACTTTTTCCAAACTCTGAAGACCTCCAAGATCAATGTCTGAGGGCTTAAGAGGTCTAAAACCAAACATTTAGCCAGTGAATGTCAGGAAAGGGGCGACGTGAGCTCTCGTTTTAGTGCTGAACAAGGTAGCCAGAGCCATCATGCTAAGCTCCAAAGCTTCTCTCCAAGAATCCTATTTGGATTTGTCCTTCTTTAGATAAAGCGCTGAACTCATAACTTCACAAATCACAAATTAAATGAATTGTGTTACCAAATCCAAATGATGGTAAATCATAATTATTTCCATAATGTGTATGTGTTGATCAGCAGAGCAATGAGCCACTGATCTCTGTCAACAGAATGTATTTTATGTGCAGCTTTCTGTGATAGAGATTCCATTCTCTGTTATCAGAATTAATTTCCACTCAATTAACCAGGGCACAAACAAGATATAACATCTAATCTGACTTTCCTTTCTGCAGCACGCTGATGCGCAGCTCTCACTGGCACAAGCAGAGAAGAACTACTTTGAGACCAAGCTGAAGCTGGACCGGGTGTCTGGGGAGAAACAGGCCCTGCTGCAGGAGAACAGGAGCCTGGAGGCAGACAGAGACGACCTCCGACACAAGCTGAGACAGGTCACACAGGAAAATGTCCAAATTAAAGAGAGGTGGGTAGTACATTTTATCAGTGTCCGGCGTTGCTGTTTTTTAGTCTGCCGTAATTCTCGAGTTTTACATTTAGGTTTGGTGATAATAAGTACACCCCGCG